>JAODUI010000002.1:222398-268505 GCA_027563995.1 Papilio gigon | reverse complement strand
AACAGTTAACTTGCCTTTTGGCAGTCTACGATCTCACGGTACGTACAGCTCCTCAACTAATTTGTAAGAAACATTATCAAACAAAGCGGGTTGTAATTCCATTCATCAATCTAATTGTTAAACCGAACTTCATTTGTCATATCAATTGGCAATGTCGATTCACCCGAGTGATGGATTAAAAAATACCATTAGAAAACTCTTTCACTAACATAATTGGTGCAAAGGATTGAGAAATTACATTTTTACGACCACTACGTACACGTACATTGACATGGAAATGGAAACAAATTCTGTATATAACTATATAATAAAAGATACACTTCTTAAGGTACAGACAGTATTAATCTATGTTTTTTTACGTATTATTTTCATCGTTAATTTGTCTGTTTTAGTAGTGCCAAGAGCCGGTGTCCCGGTCCGCACAAGCAAATAAGTTAATTAAAGATCAAAAGGGAAGGAGCAAAAGAATATCTCGTTAGAAAAAAACACTCAAAAGAAAATGTTGAAGTTGTGAAATTAGGCGCGGCTTTTTGAAAGTTATTACATTTTAGTCTTTGCGGAGGCGGAACTGTTCACGAGAGTAAGATGACGACTTCAACTGAAATTAATTTAAAATGCAAGACGGCAACAAGATTAGCTTTGTGTTATTACGTTTTTGTGTATATTTTTATTGTTTCTATGTCTCCCCTCGCTTCGTTTTATACCGAAATGAAATGTGGATATATTTTTAATTACATTCTTGATGATAGATTACCTATAAAACGTCCTGTACAATTTATTTTGCAAAATTTTGATAAACATCGAACATATTTTTACACAATAATAGAAAAACCTAAAACCACGTTTTTATTCAAATCCAATGTAAAATAGACAACTTATCAAAGCTGCGCTTAACAAATTATTATTATATATTTTGTAGCGCGAACAAAGATGCGTACATTCGCTCTTCCCAGACAGCTAACATTTTCTACATTTGATAATATAGTTGGTCTTCACTTGAAGCAGTCCATGCGCGAGAACATTCTTTTCGTACGTTTTAAATGAACAATGAGCGAACGGGCTTGAAAAGATTTCGGACTCGGAATTTTCCTATTGAAAATATAATTTACGTTGAAAGGTTGCCATAACATTGCGAAGTTTGAAGAGAGTAGCTCTGTTATTTTTCTACCTAAAGGAACCTGTCGGTCTGGCTGAACATCAATTGACATGAAAAGGCTTAACTTTATTTCGCATTCATATTTCTTTATACATTTTAGTTAAATAACGACCTCCTACAGGCTAGACCGTCGAGAACTAGCGATAGACTTATTTCTTTACTAGCTAGCACGAACTGTTAAAAAATACATACAATGTCTCCTTCAGTCATCAGATTGTGGTAATTTAAATGAGCACGGAGCTTTTATAGTTTTATACAAATGTAACGATGTTTTAATTTCGCCGCCTTAAAACACAAACACTATTAATCGACGTGAGTTGTATTAACAATATATGTTATTACAATGTAGTCGAACGCTGACATTGATACATGACGCGGCCACATCTATAGTCAGGCATTATGCTATTTCGTATACAATTGACCCAAAAATAAATCTTGTTAATAACGTATAAGCGGCCATTGTGGCGTTATCATCCGACAAATTACATGAGATTCGGCGACAATCCGAAGATAAATGTAGCCGCCGGCCTCGCTCTTTCTTGAGATAATTTGTCAGTCGACATACGAGCGAAGCAAATTACAACTCGTAATAAAGCTGGCACAACTTCTGCCGACTGAATCGTTTGTGTTGCGGATGGCGGCATAAACTTATATCATTACATCTGTTTATTTTTTATTTCTTTTTGAATCTGGATGCGTCAAGTTAGAACAAGACCGAAGGTGTGGATGGATTGTGTAAAAGAACATATGGGTAAAAGTAGGGGAATTCAGGTAATTGTAGTTAGTCATCAAGACATACTCTAAAAGCAAAAACAGTGAAACGATGTCGTTTGTATTTAAATAAAGAGAATGTATTTTTTCTTAGAGAAATCATAATAATAATCGAGGTTCAAACAAAAGTTTTTATTCACGTAACACTGAATCGTGTGAAGGTAAGGCGGTCGTTTGAAACGACGGCTCAGCCGGGAATCGTTCGGAACGGTCAGGAAGTGCGGATGGAACCTAACGTGTCCGCGATCAGGGAGATAACGTCCGTGAGGGCGCGCGCCCGCATTGTGCTGATGTTAATTTTAATTAGAATTTACAAAGGTTTTTGTGATTAAAATTTATTTCAATAAAAGGAAAGTTTTTTAATATTTTATGTGTAAAAATGATAAAGTAGGTATGTCTCGATAGGAACTGAAAGTTACACAATATAGAGTACGTATGTTTCAGCAACTGAAATTTCAATTGGAGCCTCGAGTCCCTTACGAGCAATAAAACTGATTGAATCCGCAATAAAGCGGGCGCGGGCCGCTCTGCGCCGACCTACACTGCGCGCCGACGACTCTTCACGTTTACGATCAAACTAAAACATAACTACGTACTTCTCCTTATAATTACGTTTATTGTGGTCACCCATTACTTCACTTCATTTCAATTGGATCTTTATTAGTTTTCACCTATCGTCAATTCTCTGTTATCAAAATTTTTTAAGCAAATAGCTTGAAGCACTTCTCCGGGATAACTTTACCCGTGTGAAATGTCACGTTCATCCGTTCGAGCAACTTCCTTAAATAGGGCTATAACATTTCGCTCCACCTAATAGATAAAATAAGAAAAGATTTAATCAGTAGTAGAGTTTGTTTTCATTCGTACGTAGAACATTTTTCAATAGGAACTATTTAGTATCAATGATTTCTTCAAAGCTCACATCAACACCATAAACAAAAGAACGAATGAAAAATGTGTGCAACTTTCAGAATCTCCAGATAGTCAACCAAAAGACGATTTAACGACGGAAGATACCGCGATAAGGGTCCATCCGACGTGATTCCCGTCGTGCCCTCTCCTGCGAGCTCTGACAAACAAACAAATTAACCGGCTACATAATAGACTTCCTGAATAATATATCGCTTGCTGCTTGCTGCTTGCTGCAGGGAGGTTCAAGGAGTGTTTCTATGTCATGTTGACTTTGGACTTATATGAGAATGTCGAACAAATTTATTGTTGGAGAAACTGTACAGTACCGTATCATTTATGCAAGAAAAGAAAACATGAGTTCTTTTCTCGAAGGCATCACTATTTCTTATTATTATTGACTCACGAAAAAATGCAACATAATTCCCGCGTCTCAAAAAAGATTCTCGACTGTGTCTGTCCCAGTACGAAGCAATGATAATATTATAAAACATTTATATAAATCAGTAATTTCACGAGGCTTGGCTATTTGCAATAAATTTTAATAAACAGATAGTCGTAAAGGCGTCGTAGAATACTGAAATGGCTATGAATACGTTAACACATGGCCTTTCCTTTGATTTATATTAGGCTTACTTTATTCTAGTCGAATTTTCTATGGAACTTTTGGTAATAAATGTTTGCAGCTTTGTTTGATATTAATTTTCAGTTTTATTAAATTGATATGAAGTCTAACATTATGTACTGGAATTAGTTCATCAATATTTATCAATAAAATACGTGACAAATAGTTTCGTCCCCAGTGAATTATCGTAGATATTTTTAACCAGCATTTCTAACTTCGAATCCTTTGACAAACTAACTGAAAGGAAGCAACTAAACTTTCATGGAAACGTGAAAGGAATCACTGACGCTTGCAGGATTTATTTCAATAAATGAAACACTTTATTTGCAGTGACATAAAAACGTGAACCTTTTTCCGCAATCACTTATTTACCAAATTAATTTGATTAATCTTCACAGGGAGAATCACTTTAAATATAGTATAACACCACAAGCTTCTCTGGGTATGAAGGTCGCCGCTTTAGGTTAGTTATGTCAGTATGTAAGACTGAATTAGGCGCAGGAAAAGTCACGAGACAACTACAGTACGAATAGGATTTTGTGACCTATTTGATATTGATTAGTGGTTACTTGCACCCATCTGTTATAATTAAGTTTGACTAATGTCCACCGGGTCAGACAACGTTGTCTGTCTATACAGCTATAATATGTTACATACGTTGTCTGCGGTAGTATCATCATAATCCATACGAACAGCAAGCCGGACTGCTCTACTTGCTAATAACTTTAATTAGTTTTAATATAGTCGCAAAGTTAAAATGCAAACGGCACGGTTATTACACAGCCATTAGGCAGACCTCCCCGGGGAGGTGTCGGCGCGAACTAAAACTTCATTAAGCTGTTTTTGTTATTGCATATTCTATAAACACGCGAATGCAAAACATCCACCTACTTCATATATTCTCTACTTAGTTTTTGTCGCATTACATTATAAAGTATTTCATAACGTCTTAAGTGGTACAAGGAGATACACGCCTTCTGTTACAAACATCTTTGGGATTTATTTTGGAGTGTCGAACTTTACTTCTATTTTACGTACATTGCTGGTTCACCTAATTCTCTTCGTTTGTATCTAGTAGAAATGCCGCAGTGTATGTTATAAATTGTCAGATACTGAAATAACGTTAGATATGTGGTGAAAGCCGTCACGATAAGATCTTCGGAGTTGATACAACGGTCGAGGTCTTTTATATGTTTAGCTGGCGCTGCCGCAGACTGGACGTAAAGTGTTATTGTTGGACGTTTCGACTCGTTTTCGAGTATTCTTTTCCAATAGAGCCATACACATTGTTCCCTATTCTGCGAAAGATATAACCAAGATATTTTCTAAGAAGTTTTACTGACATATTTTTCTCAAGTATTGCCAGCTTGCTTTATTGGCTTTAGATGATGTGATGTTATAATATGAACAAAGAGAAGTTTAAATATTTTACATATTCTACGTCCGGGCTAGAGGTCCACTGGTGGCGGTGTGATGAGATAGATAATGAACCGAAAGCAGCAGACGTAGCTGCATTTCACATTCCACTTTCTGTTACTGTTAATCAAGCTTAGCGATTGAAGCGCTCGCAGCGCTGGAAGCCAATAATTGGCCGCTTAGCGATCACCGCTGAGCCACCGAGCTTCCAGTAATTTACAGGCGAACAATGGCTAATGATACCCACAACCAACGTCCATAGACCCTTGTGAAACTATCAATTTCTTTCATAACTAATTTTACAACGGACAATACGAAACCCATAGTTCATACTTACTATGTTTACTGCAAAACATATAAATTGTGACGTGGGACAAATATTTCAGCAATGAATGGTCCATACAAAGAATGTATTCATCGCAACGTTTCAGTTTTACGAATATTAAGTAAAAGTTGTCGAATTCGTTTTCCATTTTACTGAGCAAAGTGAAGCAAGTGTTCAAATATTCATATAGAGTGTTCGTACATAAGACCGCATGATTGCATACTCTGCAGAATAATTTTTCTGCCACAATACACTTTTGTCGCATGCAACGTGTTAGTTTTAAAATTCTGATAAAGCCCTGTTTTATAGACCGTACAGCGATTCTATTGAAAACTCGAACAATGTCAGACAAAACATATTCTCACCGGCTCACGTAAACATCGAGCACGGTTCACTTGACGTCGGGTTAACCTTATTAAGAGAATGAAATATACGTGCATTACTATAAACATCGTTCTATGAATTTAAAGTTACATACAAATAAATGTACCTTGTTGACAAAAGTCCATTCATCATCTCCCTGTCTTTATCTCGCGCACGAAGGATCGGTGCGAACTGTCGTCTTCCAGATCGATCTGACATTTTGCGCACTCCATGCATTAGTATAGGGTTATAGTAGTTACTCGAGGTTGTTCCCGCTTAATGACATGCTCGTACCATGCTGTGTGCTATATTATACTTTACTATATTATTAATGTTACATAAATATATTTTATTTTAATAATTTCTGCACGCGCTCCTTTTATTGCTTTTTATAGCGGTAAGAAGACACCGCGCCTAAATTATGGACGAGTTGACCGCGCTGACCTCGCTACCATATATTTCTAAGTAAAATGTTACAACATCTTAACTTAAACACTTGTATGAGTCGAATGAAGTGTTGATAAGTAGCACCGGCGAGCATCTTTCAATTTGACGAATAATAAAAAATCGTCACTTCATACTAAAAAAAGTTTGTAGACATTCACGTCTCGCTTGCAGTTCCAAATAATAGACAGTTCTCAATTCAGTTTGGAGAGTTCCTTAATATCGGCCATTTTGTAACTGTTTGAACGATGAATAAAAATGAGATTACTGGCATACAAGATGAGGTGGCGGCTAACAAACTTCGTCTTTCAGGCACTTGGAAAGTTTTAAATGAAATGTATTTCACATCAGGTTTTTTAATTGACCGTATCTTTTATGCTAGTTCACTGTTACAAAGAATTTCAACACTTACTCCTTCACTCAGGGTAATTTGACAGTAGTTTAAGCAGGCCCTTGGTACAGTATGGGTGCATACAAGGGGTCAGTACTAAGGGTTTCCCTTGTGACCACTTGGGGAGTTAGTGCCTAGAGTACCTAAGTTACAAGTAATGAAGTTGGAGTGTTTGTTGCGTGTAATGGCCGAAACGGCTTATTTTTGCCTGTAGCTTACAGACACGGAAGTGACAAGATATATTTTAAATTGTGCCGAGGCCGACGCGAGATTTTGTTTCGGTGTATGTGAATAAATAATTAATGATTTTAAAAGATGAAAGTATCAAACGGAAGCTGCGAAACAATGTTCGAAGCGAAATAAAATAAGCTCTTTGATGAGCGAATTACAAAAGCTGTCCGACTCCATTAGGGTAATTACTGTCGTAAAAATGTGCTTTGAACTTTTTACAAACATTTTGTAATTAAAGTTTATCACGCCCCCGAGCTCAGCCCATTATGGCTTTTGCTCTTTAAAAATTCTTTTATTGTTTGTTATAAGATTATTTCTTTAATAGTGGAAAAAGCTTAGTTTTAATTGTCGTTTTATTTAACTACTTAGTAGTACTATGAATACGAGAGTTTGGATGGATGGTTACATGTTTGTTATTACGACCTATTTGGCCAATCATTATTATTAGTACATGGTTTAAAAGAAAGCATATGCTAATTTTTTTTTCGATGCAGATGACGTTGCGGAAGAAAGCTTGTATTAAAAAAAATATTACAACATACAGTAGACGAAAGTATTGTGTCAGGATTAATAAAAACGACTAAGCTCTTCACTCAGAGAAGTTTAACGGTCACTAAGGGATCTTTAAGCGACTACGAGTGCAGCAGTTCGAGCCTTTTCTAGATATTACAGTTTCGCATAAGAGATATAACACTTGCGGTGAGATAAGAACAAAACTTGAATGCTACGGTAGCACTAATGTTTTAAATTTCACGTAAACGTGAAAGTTAGTAAAACTTTGTAGACTTCATAGAAAGTCTTCAACTACGTCGATTAAACCCAGCGCATGTGTCGTGCACACTACACTACACGTGGAAATTAGTCACTTTTTACTTCGAAAAACGTTTTTTAATTCACAACTCTAACTTGAACAGGTCTACGGAAAAGAGTTAAAATTGTGCAGTAGAGTGTCTACATCGAAATAGGCATATCTAGGAATTTAACAAACACAGACACACATACCCACGACCGCGAACACACACATGCAAACGAACTCGTAATTCGCTATTAACTTCTGTTAATATTTAAGTAAACAAACTAGCATATATACTTTATATATAAAGTTGTATAAAACGTATGCGGGAGGTGTGATAATGGCGGGAATTACGTGACGTAAGCAACACACGTTATCTGCTTGGGAGCAGAATTGTTATGGCTTAATATATTCCGTCCAAAACTTTGTCGTGTTAAAAATCATAATACTATTTAATACTTTTCAGGCAATATTCCGCTTGGTATTGTGACACGTTTTTACGTCTTTTTCCGCATTGTTATTCATATTCTCTCCGAACTCTGAACGTACTTAGTATCAACTTGCACTCGGCGTCATTCAACTCTTCGATGGCCTCGAAACGTATACTCTATCCTATATGTATTCATTTAGTTTTCAAGTTACATTTTAAAGAATCTTGACGTTAATATTCTAGACTTATTGTTCTCCTTGTCGATACATTTTAGGTTAGAACTCTAGGAATTAAACTTAAACTTAAATTAAATTTAAACTTGAAAAGAAAACATAACTGTTACGAGAGATTTGTTTGTTCATTTGGAATTCTTAATTTCCCTTCAGGCTTTCTTTGTACGATATATTTCTCAAATGCAACGGAGTGTTCCGCTGTGCAGAGATTTATTGAGGAGATTTCCAACATTGAGTTCTTTGATAAACTAACTGAAAAGATGCAAACTTTCATATAAACGTGACAGGCATTTCAAGTGTGAGAAATGCAGAATTTGTTTTATCCGAAGTCTATGTGCTGCTGGCCATCTCTTGGAATGTTACATAACTAATTTAATTTTGAAAGTATACATTTATAAACTGACACTTTTTCAATTTGTATCTACTGAAGCTGTCTTATTGGATTAAGGATTTCACAAAAAATTCCAAGGATACATAGTGCCTGTTTCTTCGTCCTACACAAATAGGGAACATTCGAGAAATTTCCCACATCCTAACTAGGGTGAATTAGGCAGTGAGGGTAAGTTAAAATTACTTGTGTATTAAACCGATTACAATCTATAGAACCTTTGAAAATCACAAACGGCGTACATTATAAAATAAAACGTTGTAAATGTGAACCAGATGGCGGTGACGTCGTTGCAACTGCTCTTACACTGGGCGCTCGGCCAATTGTTGTGCAAGATATACTTTTTTTTTAATTTATCCTATACCTCATAAATTGTATTGTCGGTACTAAAACATTTGAAGAACTAAAATTTTAATGTTGAAATTGAATCTAGAATACACAGTTATCATTGAAATACTTGATGCAAACAATTGTGTCTTACAACTCCGGATAAAGTCCTTATTCCTTAAAGAACCCCGAGTGATGCGTTACGAAGAGCAACTGACAGACAGCTATTACTAAATGTAGTGTTTAAAGTCAATAATATCGTTATCTTTCCTACGACACGGCCGCTCCATATCGCTCGAACGAATGAGGCGTTAACTCTCATGAATAAAATAACAGGCTTGTGTAGCGGAGGATATTCTTCGCCATCAAAGCGACCAAATGAAAATACTACGCTTTATTTTAACCTCGCGTTCAAGATCGCTTCAAGAGATATAAAAACGAAATGCTTTTAACTTTTATGTTCCCACATTTCATATATCAATATCACAGTATCGTTGACACTGTCATTTATAACTTTGGACTTTTGTATTAGAAGTTATTGAACTCTCTAACCCTCGTCAATTTTGAAATTGCATTCAAAGTAGTTCATAAGATTTATTCTTTGTTGCTTTTACCTAATATGTAAACATGACACGATCTAATAACAGTGTGGAGTAATTCGCACTATTAGTATCGGCGACATCCATCATGGTGAGGTGGCGGCTATTGACCGCGCGCCCTGATCCATCTTGTTGACAAATTGACTTGTAATTCCCGTCCGCTATGAATCTTCATACATTATAGTAATATATCGATCACTGCACTCGCTGCTACAAAGTTAACGCTAAGATATAGATAAAGCGATACATTAAATATTTTTATAAATATTGATAGTAATGGTTTGAATACAGCCTGAAGAACTGTAATCTCAGTTTCAATACGTGCTCTGTTGACAAAACCTTCCCGCGCCTGCTCTTTGTTCTACTTCTGAAGGTAATGTTAGTTAACACGAGGACAGGACAGTGAGATAGAGGAGTTGACAGTGCAGTACCGCTATTGTTGGAATACACACTCACTCACAGTCCTGTCTCGGCATGTCCTAGCAGTACTGCACTGCCTCATTGTTCTGCCCTACTATGAAACTAGCATAAATGCGAAACTGAAAATAGCATGCGGTGGGATTGCTCCCTGAAAGGAAAAAAAACTGAAGCTTTTTCCTTTTAAAAGCTCCCCTAGTTTCCAAGACAAATGCATCTTAGCAAAATTAAACGTATAAATGAATGAGACCAAGTAGTCTAATACAACCTTCATTGTGGAGACACTTATTCTGTACAATATTCAGAGTTATCAACACAGTTTTATCAAAATCTTTCAATTGCGATAAAATATACACTGAATAATTCAAAGTATCTATGTATCATCTCGCGCGGCAGTGGGCGTGCGCCGGCGCACACGCGGACAGCACACCGAGGCCAGCGGAGCGAGGCGCCTCCAGCTCACCCTGCGCCTCAATGTGTAATTTCGTGTATCATAAATTATCGCTACTTGACCGAACTGAACTGGACATCTTCTGCATGAATTATGTATTACTCGAGTTCTGAATAAAATGATAATGAAGAACGGATGTACAACATGTGACGACGATCTGTAACAGGACTCTGCGGAGCCGCGTGCGATCTGTTTTACCCAATTAAAACAACATGCTAGTTGACTTTTAATCAGTATCTATTTTTATAGAATATATTTTTCAAAAAGTTTGCACTCGACCATTAGCTTAGTTTCCTGATATTTAAAGATGACGTTACGCAACATCCATAAATTAACTAAACTATAGCTAAACGTCATTAAGCCAGTGAGACTGTTTCCTATCAAGTTACAATCGATAAGAATTTATCACCATACTATATTGTAATGGGACCAAGCTAAAGTTCGTTAGTTGATTTCGCAATCAACCATCAACAAACAGATCGGAGTCAATCGATCGGCCGACACTCTGTCAAGACAACGAGCGCAATATATCCTGAAAACGTTTAAGTCACAATTTATCGGATCTTATCTCGACCGCGGGACGTATTGCCGGACTTCATACTACTTCCTTTTAAGTGCCTATATTTTTCAAGAGCAGTCCGCTTCCATCGAGTAATGAAATACGTACGATGTGCCGATGAATAGTGTCCGCTCTCCAGCCTGCTCGAGTTTACCGTCGTGTTCCCTAGGCACAGATAAAGTCAAGACAACGTCTATTACAACTTATTCATTAAGTTAATGAAGAAGTTTTTACAAAGGCGAAAAAAAAGTAATTCTGAATAAAATAATATTAATGGAAATAGTTAAAGATAATTGGACGAGGTTCTTCATTTTTTTAAGTGACTCAGACAGAATAATATAAGATTTTAATTCACGAACATTTAAATGTTGCCGGTATTGAATACAAAATACATATACAGTTAATTCGAGACAAAACCAACATCGCTGTGAGCGGCGGCGCTCGGCCGCGCCGTGTGGGACTCGCCATCTGTAATTAACGCTACAAGGTGGATGCAAATTTGCAAGACTTCCTATTAATACAGAGAAACACTGTAACCTAAGCTCAAAGCATATTAGAGAGTTGCTTTCAAGCTCAATTGTTTCATTATCTGAATATGAGACAGTTAATAGAACACGAGTCATCGGACAAAGATCAAAGTTTGAAAGAACCAATAAAGTTAACATAATAAATATTTCAATTCACTACAAAGTCCGATCCTCACCGTCAGCGACCGAAGGGCAACTGCCACGCGGATAGCCACCCGATGGTCTCCATACTAGTCGGTGCCGACACCGGTTAAGTGCGTGAGTGCTAGTCGCTTAATATTTAGTTTATACGAAATTTCCATTTTAATAGCATTATATATCGGATACAGAATATGAAAGCTAACAATGCAAAATATATAATAAAGAACAAAAGAGTTACTCGTGTGAAACGTATCAATATCAAATTTATCGCCAGAGAGAGACGAGAACAACAAGCATTGTTCGTTGTTTTAAAACTGACAGATTAAATAAAAAGTTGTCGAACCCGTTGGGTTCAGCTGCAACTCATTTACAAACCGTATTGATGTCTGTTATCCACAGAGGTCGGACTCAGAGAGATGTAAGACAACTTCCAACAGTCAAAGAACTTCTCAAATACATTCTGTAGATTTTGTTTTATTTAAGACAATCTTAATTTAAGTTTGTCTTCCGATTTACATCAGGATGTATTCTATGTAGAATGAAGCATTTAGATACTGAATCATAATGTATACTTTACATGTGACAGTTTTTGTGAAGACATGATATAAGTGATATTTGAAACGAGCGAAGGTGCGAAGTGTGCAGTTCGGTCGAGCGACTTTCGCGTAAATTTGTGCGATAAGAGAACTATCCGGGCGCGGCGCGCGGCCACGTGATGCCTTTGCGCCAATAAATTGTGATCTCTCTCTCCGATACTTTAAAAATAAACGACGCCCGGCCGCGATATCATTTAAATTTATGAGAACAAGAATCATATTTTATAAATGAATGTTTTTTAATTCGATATTTTTATGTAATCTCTGAAGTATGAATATTGTATTCCGCAGTTAAGAATATTTTAGTGACCGTTATTTTAACAAGAACAATCAGGTAATGGATCGGCGGAATTACAGAGTGATCATTGCCGCCTGTTGGCATCTGCAGAACTAGATGCACTGTCATTACGTAATCTGCGTAATGTCTTGCTTAACCGGCGGTTGCCGCCAGCTAAGGAAGAGATTACGCCCGTTTCTTAAAGGACTAGAAGAAATTCACCGCCGAAGATAGACCGCTCCCCTAGGCGGTTGTTTATCGTAGATAATGATGAATGATAATTAACCGATAGAAAATTTAAAGTGATTTGATTGTTCGTTTGTTCGTAACACTCACAAGTTAATCTTATGGACTATTATTTTTTCCTAAAACTTATAGTTATCCCAGTTTTTACCGACTGAGATGAAAATGTGTTTTTGAACGAATGTTCTCCCAGTGGAATGTCAAGGAGGGCAGCATCTATTTGCACATAATGCACGAAAGCAGTGCGGCTAAGTGACTCTAGATGAAAATGGTTATTGATGGCTTGAAAGTATTTTACTGTCGAACTGTTTGCGTTTTGTTCTAGATGTCAGTGTGAAATAAATCCAGAAAATTTTTGATGCGATAGCAAAATAATTGAGTAAAGCCAGACTGTGAGATCTGAGTGTGAGTGAGGCGGTTGGAAGCAGTCGTAATACTATAACGTTTAAACATAGAAATTTTATATTTACGTTATAACTACAACTGGTCCAGGTATATCCAGGGTTGGGTGGTTTGAATAATTATTGAAACTTAGGGAATTCAAAATTAGATACTAAATTCCATTTATGAATAAAACTATGTGAACGGTTTTAGCTTAGTTTTTTCACATATTTAATTAATGTTTTAGTAAATATGCAAAGAACATTAGTATGAATGCAGCGATATCGCCGCACGGGGCCGATCTGAATTCACTTAATAGCCAAATGAACGCCAGCGCACCGCCCGCGCTGGCCCGGAAATGATTATTGTATTTGCTTAAAATGTTTATATGCTGAATATTATTTTATATACAAATTTTGCTTCGTATCACAAAAACCTAAATTGGAACATAAAACAAATTACTTTTTTCTATTTATATTAAAAACAACTTTATACAGCCAGTCATCACTGGCGTTGGTGCTGCCGATCACTAATAGATGGCGCTGTAGAGAGACGTAAGTTTTATTAAATCGCAGTGTTTGGAGTGATGTCATGTCATATACATCTATACTCTAAGTTCGGCAGCCAAGCTTTTGACCATTACAGTACATTATAGTACATTTTCTTTGTCACATTTAGATAACTGCCATAAAGCGATCAAAGTTGAAACTATTTTTATTCAAGGTATTTGCAACCGTCCGACTCTACAGTCGCGTTAATACATTGTCCTCCATGTAGACTATAATACACGTATTATAGTGTGCATACAAGTGTAATGAAGGCGAATTGTACGGTAAATTTTGTTATTTTATCAAGTCAAAGTCGTTTGCTTACGTTTGTAGCGAGTGGGTCTTTGTCAAAGAACAATAACAGTTAAAATAACGTTGACCGTTTCGTTTTTTCCGGTCGATTTCCTGTCGCCTGTGTCATGCAAATGAGACCTTTCATCTCCGAGTGCAAATGGTTCATTGAACATTACGCGTCGCAAAGAGTAGTATTTTATTAAATTATTCATAATTATGCACACAAGAGAGCATAATGACGAGATTCGCGGGCAAATTAATTTTATATTGACAAGACTTATTTTTATTGCACGACTGAGGTGTACATTATGTGTTCATATGTGTAGGGTGTACACACACAGGTACAGTTTGTGAGACGACCGAACGCCTTTATTGATAACAAGATGTCGTCATTTCATTTTTTGCATTCTTAACTGTACTATAGGTATTTTATCTTTATTGACACTTGACTTCGTATATATTAAAAACCACTTTAATATGTGAAATTTAAATAATTGAAATCCCGCATAATTGTCGTTCAGATACAATAACAAATACGCAATACACTTGGAGCGATGTCCGCGCCAGCGGCACTCACCACTTTCCATGTGACTGTCCTTTCGAGAAGCAATATCGGTGTTGGTGGAGTGCACCCCGTGTGTATCTTATTGTTGAATTATTTCATCGTAACCCATGTACGAGTATACCGTACTCTTTGAAATCGCAAGAAATAACGCCTATAATAGACTTGAGTTTTTAATTACTTATTAAAACTAATGATTTATTGTTTAATAAGGTCAGTGTTAATTTCAAAGGTTGTAGGAATTGCTTTTATTTTCCACTACAAACTTTAATCGTACAGATGTTAAAACCTAAGAAATACACTTATCTTTGCATTGAAGTAATAAAGGCTTAAGTACTCTAATAAAACTTAATGTTGTGTCAGTGCAACGAAGAGGTCAACAAAGAATAACGCGCTGCCATGAAAATAAAAACAGCGCCATGTTTAAATGTTCACGAGACGAAATGCGAGTCTGGAGCTGGCGGGACTGTTACATTGTGCTCATTGTAACATCTATTTGTATAAAATTGTTCTAGTTGTAACGTTAACTCACTTTGTGGAGAAACATTTAAAGTATCATTGCACTGAAGAATATAGTGTTCCGTTTCAAGCTTTTGAAATTGGTAGTAGTTGTATCGAATCATATTTACTACAAACATCAGAAGTCACACACAGAAATTATCATAGCTCACTAGCGCCCTCTGCCCAATGTTAATAATCATAAGATCCTTGACGCATGGGCAGCGTCTAACTCTATGTATTTTTATTTATTTTGTGAAATGTTTTAAGCCCATGTGGGTCTAACATATTTTCTGTAAGAAATAACAGCGATAATAGCGCCTTACTTACCGCGTCGGATAGACTTGTCGCACTATACATTTTTACTGCCCAAGTTTCGACAGCCTGGCGTAAACAAGAAATATAACTCACACGTTGACTTGAACTGTCAACGCGCTCTCCGAACTTGTACTTTATCTAACTGTATTATTTATTGTACAGTTCCTAACTGAAAATAAATGAAAACTATATCTGTATGGAATGTCAAGACTTTCTAAATAGTCTATTTTATATAACTAAGATATGTGTCCGTACTAACTTACATTTTCGGCGTGATTATGTAAAATTGACAAAAATAAATCAACATTACAAAACTTGATCTCAAAAATTTAAAACGAATATAGAGCCAGTGTCCAGCGTCGTCGGCGCCGCGCTACACGAAATGAACATTATTTTAATGTTAATTTTGCTTAATGCAAAATTACATTTCGTGCCAAAAAGCAGTTTTCGTCGAGATTTATTGTATGGTGTCTCCGAACGAAATTTAATTTCGCGCCGTCACCCGCGCACATCACGAGACCTGTTCATAAACATACTTATATACCAGATCCCGCCGCACTGCGCTGACGGACAACTGTGACTTATTGTTGGATGCCAGGCAACTAGTGATTGAGATGTCAACAAATTACATCTTACATGTGACGGAATTTATCTTGAAATAACGTAGAAAATTTCTAGGGTTTGATGAGATTAAGTGTGGTCAATTATGGGCATAAATGTAAAGTTAAATTATAAAACTCTTCCGTGAGACTTTACACTATACTGCTTATAAAAACGACTTAACTCACGTATAAATCGGTTACGGTACTGACTAGTTTCGAGCCCATCGGAGCCCTAGCGTGCCGTGACCGCGTAATAGTACCACTCCTACTCACCCGTAAAAAGAGCCCTCGGTGGACTCGACGCTAGTCGGTACCGACACCGATCTACACGTGAGTTAGCCGTTTCATAAGTAGTATAGATTTAAAGTAAGCTATTTCTACTTTGGGTGGAACCTGTGTGAAAGACGTGGATGGATATTAAAATAGACATCAAATTTTCCTCTCAGGCGCAAATAGAAGTGAACAGTTAAAATGGATTCGCATAGTTGTAGAGACGTCTGTATCGGCGAGTCGCCACGGCAATGCATTTTAACTTTATATTCCAGTCGCAGTGTCGGTCTGTTCATAAATTCTTTTTATGATCTCTTTTATTTATGTCAGATTAGAGAAATGTTCTTGGTAGACGTTTAATATTTAAAATGTAATATAAAATTCTACACTTTTAGTGCGAAATAAATTTCTGTATGAAATATATTTAGGTATGTGAAGATGAGAGATAGCGACGTGGACCGAAAAAAACGAACAAGCATTGATAGTCAGAGTAAGTTGTTGTCACTAGATTCTGGAATTTTGAAATATCTGAACAAATTTAATTCCAATAACATTTTTGAATTTTTAAGAGTTCCCGCAGACTACTTTTTATCGGCCGATAGTTAACCGGGCACTTAATCAGTATGAACAGATATGGACGTGCGCACGTTACATTGTTGTGTGTAATGTGGAATTTAACGTTTTATTTTAATGTACAATACGTTTATATTAAGTAAAATTCCAGTTCCAGAGAAAGAGTGAAAGTTATTCTACTAGTTTGCTATATTTCTTGTATTTATTGGAAACAATACTCAAATGTAATTTACAATAGTTCTATTCCGAGTCCGCGACACAAGTTGGAATGTAACTGGAGACGTGGAGCAGCGCCGCCTGCCGCCGCCTCCGCGGCACGTCGCCTTGTGTCGGCTCGGCCCGCGGATGCTGACCTGAATAGGACTCTATTCTTCTATAAATATAGGAAAGCGCTAAAATATCTGACATCTTTCACCCAGCTCTCTTTACGAGAAAGTGTTATGTAGCGAAATATCATATTTCCTTTCGAGTACTGTTTGACTTATTCGAGAAATATACTGTAAAATGTGAAAAGTGAAATGTTCGTTGTAAAGACGAGGTGCGGCAGGAAAAGTGGCTCGCGCTTCCCCTTGACTATTTGACATGACTCATACTTGGGAGAGTGACAGAGACAGCAGGCAGGCAAGCAGTGGACAACGTATTTATTTATTTATTTATTTAAGGTATCATCATCATCATCAACAGCCCTTGCCTGCCCACTGTTGGACATAGGCCTTTCCCAATACCTTCCACAGTATGCGGTCCTCCTTCCGCATCCAACGACTTCCTGCCATCCGCACTAAGTCGTCGGTTTAAGGTATACCAACAGTAAAATTATTTTACATTCATAATAACATGTAACGAAAAAAAGATAAGAGACAGATAATTTGACCAATTACAGATACACACAACATTGACAACAAGAGATACAAAGTAACAATTATGCTTTCCCATTTGTGGAGTAACAAACGGTAAAAATTTCCAAAAAAAAACAATTAATTCTGCGCCACTAAATGTAGAGTAATGAGCGATCTAAGCTTGTTAAGTGAAGTGTGGAATATCTCGAAGTGTTTCTGTTGTTACCGCAGTTCGTTATACGTCGAGCACAGTCGGGGCTGGGTGAGTCGAGCCCGAGGTTGGACTTTAGCAAGGGAATGTAAAAAAGTTTTGTGATAGGATGCCTTGGGGTTCTGGGGGGAACACAGTGAGATATTCGGCTAACTAGGTCGCTGCCGCTAATATGACCGGGTATCGAGGTAGTAAGTCACTTTATTCTTGACTGATGTTAACAATCGCAACACTCAGTGTTAGAAAACTTATAGCCCAGCTTGTCTGATCCGTAATTCATGAGCCTGATGTTTTTAACAAACAGGTTACAGTTGGTACTATTCTTCCATACATCTCAGCCAGTCATCTTATCTGAATTCTATCCATATCTTCTTTGAATCGACGAACCTATAATTCACATACCTAACTAAATTTGGATTCGCTTCGTTTACTTTTTCTGTTGAAACAAATTCTTCAATAATTTATGTGAACATAAATGTATCAGTGGGCGAGCCGAGGCCGGGGCGCGCCTGCCTCGAGTACTTGAAGCTGTTGCTCCCTTATGATCCATTAAGCTGATAGAAAGTGCAATAAAACCGTATTGCCTGCTCAAGACCGCAATAAAGGCATATTGTGTGGATGTTGCCTTCAACGTAACAATATTACACATATTACTTTAAGGGAAATATATTTTTTCTTTTTAACCATATCGCTATTGATGCAAGTATTTATTGGTCGTTAAGAAAGTAAATCTTAGATTGCATGCTATATTTGACAAAATGAACAAGACCGCAAACATGACTTAAATAACTTTAACTTTAACTATAGCATTTAGAGTCAGTAATAACTCACTAAGGAATACCCTTAGTATATATTATTCATACTAAACCTTACCTGCGAGGACAACTTAACAAAACATTAGCTCATCTCACGACATTGCTCAAGTTTTTATTAATTCACTATGATAAATACACGCGTCCGCACAACATGCAAATTAAGTAAGCACTAAGTTGTAATGAGCTTTTACTAAGCTCGCTTTGCCGCTCTCCTCGCGAGATTCAACGGAAGGTGAAACAATAGTGCTTATTTCTATAGAGATAATCAACTTAACCGATGTTAGTTAACTTTAACATTGTTTAAGCTAAGAGGGCTCTAATAACATTTATATATATATATTACTTTTATGTAATAGACGCAGTGTTGTATGTGCACAATTTAGAAATCTGAGAACATTTCTATTCATGAAGAGTGAATGCATAAAGTCAGCTTGTAGCAGCGAACGCGTGCCTGCAGGTGGACACGAACCTGATCACAGTAACACATTTTTCCTTTATATTCGTGTCGCAGACTTGCTGAAAGTTGTTCTTAAAATCTCTATTTTGGTCGCGTAACAAATATATTCACGGTAGTGTTATAATGTTAAAAGTATGAAAATCTAAAGTTACTACGCGCACGAAATATCGCGGCAAGTATTTTTAACTGCAATATGTAAGTAAAGTATGTGACTCGAATTACAAATACGATAGCGGTTGCAGATGGAATATGTAAAACGATTTCAAAACATTCTTTAATTCGAAGAACATTTCAGTAACATCGGCTTTATTAACATTTAACATTGTAGTAAAAAATGTTTGGTCGCAAGAGATAAGTTTTTATCTGCGACAATGTCTGTTACAAGCGTCAAGTGACGCAGATCACACAATGCCCACTCTGACCCAAATTCTCATTCAAAGCGCCTATCATTCACTGCAAAATGAAGCCTTTTATAATAGACATTGTCCCCCAACAATCTTTATGTTTCTTAGAACGTTCATAAACCAGTAAAAAACTGTTATTTGTTTATGAAATTCAGGAACTTATAAAGATAGAAAGGGTAAGAAGTGGTCCCATTTCTAAATTTTGTTTTAGTCGGAAATTTAAACAATGATAATAACAACTTAATTCAATTTATATAACAACTTATTTAAATAAAAGTGAAAAAGTCCAACTTAAGCAGTTATTGTTAACAAAATTGACTTCATCTCTATGTTTAAAATAATTTAGCTAAACATTCAAATGTAAGCTAAGCGTAGGCTCTGCCCAGTCGAGTGTAATTACACTCAACTACGCAACGAACAAAGTTCGATTCATTGTTATTACTGTTATTTTGTTTATCGAACCGTTCCGCTCCGCTACGCCGATGCTACGCCGCTACGCCGCTGCTACGCATTAACTAATATTACTGAACACAGTTTAGGTCAATTTACGAATGTGTTCTGTTCCGCTAATGGTCTTGCGAAACGTGTGGAAAGAATGATAAATGTTTATACTATACTGTATTGTGTGCTACATCGATAGGCATCATTCATTTTAACCTTATATCTCATAGTATAATGTAATGCACGTGTATGTACAATATAATAAATAGCAAATAACGGTGAACACTCACCGGCCAGTCGGTAGCTGCACGTCACGTCACGTCACTGTTCGCGGCCGTCACCGGACTTTAGACGTGAGCGTTAGACGTTCTTAATTATTTCATAATAATGTCACATGATACTTTGTAGTAAATAATTAACTATGAATGAAATTAATACATTTCTTATATTATTTATAGTGTTTATAATTTGTTCCATTAAGATGAGCATTTGTTAGAGTGCAACGAAGCGGCAATGCTTCTGACTTTTACTAACAGCTCTCGTGGTGTTTTATTATTTCCTCCGCAGACGCATCGCCGCGCTTCAGCAACCTTGTTTCTAAAGCTTCTTTTTAAAATAACTTTAAAAGGGATGTAATGGAAGCTTTTACTAAACGGTAACTAAGTATACCATTTTCTTTTTTCATGAACCTAAATATTGTGATAGCATGCCAGGTCTTCACCTAGTGAGGAAGCTGTTGCGTGTGCTTGTTAGTGTCGTCGCTCAGTTTGACATCCATATCACCGTACAAGCCTGTTTCATTGAATTACTTGAATCTTGCCTGTGAATGCAAGATGAGAATACTATAAGAAAGTAAGTTCTCCGTATTAAACAAAAATATATAAAATAACACATAACCATAGACTTGTCGCTCTTGGTAGAGGGCTTTAATACTTTACGTCGAAATGTTTCGAAACAAAACAAAGTTTGTTCCGATCTCTCTTGAGACGTTTAACGAAATGTCTTTTGAACTTTACAATTTATGGAATTATCCTACATTACATATCTTGTTTCATATTTTCAAGTAAAAATGAATATGGGAACGCTCGATGTTAGCAGTTATAATTTTGTAAAAATATAACTTAAACAAATGCTATGTTAAAGTTGAGCCTCGTTTCATCTCAGCGAATGTAAAGAAATGAATACTTCTTGTAAGTGAAAGTGAAGAAAAAAATCTTACATTTTGTGTGAAAATTAAGGTCGGGCAGTAACTGTAGGGAGTTGGATATTTTCGCGCCTGTAACGAACAGATTCTTCCATAAAAACGGACCTTTCTCTGCCAAAAAGGATTTCCACTTTTTATGATGGCGCCCGAAAAAATCGTTACTAAAATATAAAGAGATCTTTACGACACTTTAAATGCCGATGTACCGCACGGGTCTTCGCGCTGTTATCTCGTTCCAATAAAACGGTTTTATTTTAATGATAAATAATTAACTAGACTTGTCTTTAAGCGATTTACTAATTTTCCTGGTAACAGTGAAGCCTAAATAACGATATTTATTCTCAACGATATTAGAACATCAATCTAAGGACGTTGTAACTTGTGTTGTCAATCAAAATTATAATTCGTCAAGTTGAAACACAGCTAGTAGTTGGACCGCTCGCTGCTTTGTTAAAAAAATGCTGTCTCATATACTTAGATCTAAAAAGGCCCTGACGGAAATATCATTATTAACATACTGTATCATAATATACTACCACGTAATAATACCGCTCTTATATGGACTCTGTAATGGAGTCATTGTAAGTGGCGGTTATTGAACTCGAGCGGGGAGCACTCGAGCACGAGATCTGGCTTAGAATACGTAACTTAACTGAAAATACCACATTAATTATGTATTGTTCAGTTATTTCGGGACTGGTTGGAATAGGGAAACGTGTTATAATTGATAATCAATATTCATTAATTTATTAATAGTTCGCTATAAGACCGCCTGTACAAGGATCCATTAAAACAATCTTCTTGTTGCTACGATTTATAAAACAATACACAATTATTTATTTTAATCAAATGTAATTTCATAATTCCGCTCTGAAAGTATTATAATTAACTTGGGCGGACTATTTCATTGTTTCGAACCTTATTTGGAATTAATGACTATTCCCTTGAAATTTCGACAGTTTTCCCGAAATCCTCGTCACTTAGTTACGTACGCAAATCTATTTATATAATAACTTATCACATACTTTATTTAGAGTATGAAAGGAAATTTATTTAAAATAATAACGTTTAATAAAAAGCTCTCATGTCCGTTCTACATACAAATTAGTACGAACGCTTAAATAGATTTGTAGCTACAGTATAATGTGAATTATTGCATTAAGGAGTTAAATATTTGGTCCTTCAGAAACAGTTTCAGCGTTTACATTTTACGTAAGAAGAATGCGGGCGGCTCTTAGTTAAAAAGTTTCGTGACAAATTACCGTAAGCATTAGGGCGGCGGCCGGCCAGACATTTATCTTCGGATTGTCTGCCTTTATTTGTGTTATTTGGTGCAAACACTACAATAATAATAAATTCTTGTGCAAATAAATATGTCACCAATTCAGCTATAAGGACATAATTGTCTAGACACATGTAATTTGTGTAGTTCTTTTTGGAACGAAGAATGAAACTGGAAATCGTTAAAGTTCTTTAGAACGCCTAATCTACTTGTGACATTATACTAACTCTGCAAATTATGGCATATACATATGTTGCTTCTAAATTATTAAATGATGAACACTTGAAGTAGAAAATGTCGTCTAAGTTTAACATCAATTGTACCGATCATGTCATGATCCCTGACACCGTCCCAATACATTGAGCGTCGTCCGCACGTTTTGTGACAAATTGCCGAAGGAAATAGTGTCGTGGTCACGGTCCGTCATCACATTGTCACCATTTATCTTAGATCCATGTGCTACATTAATGTAATATATCTTTTTTATAACAATACGTCCTGTCTCCGGTAAAATATCGTTTAATAAAGTTCTAATCGTCGTATAATTATTTGATTAAACCTCTTGGTGCGTAACTGGGAATTGAAGATTGTTAGTATAGACTAGTAGATTGTGAGTCAAATCATTTAACCACTAAGCTACAGAGTCTTAGAGGATGAAACTTTTAACAAAAATTTGTATTTGTTAAACATTCGGCGAAGGCAAATTGCCCGCGGAACTTTTGTGTTATCCTCCTCATACTGCTTCACAAAGTTAATGAGTTGAATGAGTCGGGAACAAAATGTTCTGTTTGTTGTACATACACCAAATAAAAAACAACAACATAAGTGAAAGTCTTGATCTATAGTTAGAGTTAAGAAACATTACTAGTTATAAAAACTGAAAACTTGTGTAAAATTATTGAAGGAGATAAAATAATTACTTCAGGACTTCTTCAGTGTAAAGTTCCAGTAGACATCAGCTATCTTCCAGTAAAAGTTCATTCAAAATCGGCCCGGCCGTCTCAGAGAATACCCAGAAAAACCGAGTGCTTGTGAACATATAGACTAAAGTGTTAATTATTGTCAATACAAGACACAAATACATCATGGTCGAAATATGGTTTTCTATATTACATAGAGATGCTCCAATTGTATCACCTGTATAGTGTTCCTTCAATAACACTTTTAAATAATAAAAAAGAAACTTTTATGTGTGAATAAAAGGGCAGCGGAGCAATAAATCCGATTTAATTTGAATTCGCACGCCGCGCGAGTTGCACAGACCGCTAAGCGCTACTTTAGAAAACAAGCCGTGTGAACGTAACCGCTAACCGCCGACCGCACTGAGGTGCGCACTTTTAACGCACATTCAACGCTTCAAAGTTGTGTGGACGTATTCGAATGTGTGGGTGACATTACAGCGAGGAAGGGAAGCGAAGCCGTAGCTTCGTAGCTTCGTTGGACTGATATTAACTTTGTTAGTAATTTATGTATGGTATACTAATACCGCACGCTCAGATAGCCTTGTACATAGATCCCCACGCGCTGTAACGACCCTCTCCTTGACGCGCAACTCAATTAAATTTCACATAAAAACTATTACTAACATAAAGTAAGAGTTTGTTTATATATCTCGTTATTTTTATTCGTTTGTTGGATAATTAAAAGCAAAGCTTTTTATATTAAAACAAATAACGGCTCCGTCTCCGACTGAAATGTTTTCGGATTAAATTTTTACATAGAGATCTGTTTTGTATGCTAAACCAACGAGCGAAACAACAACATTCGAATTGAAAACTCGCACAAGGCAATGAATTTACAAAATGTAAAATCTTAATTAAAATGTCACACAATCATACAAATATTAAACATTGTATAAATGTAATATTCCTTTAAGTACTTAGGATTCAATATGCCGTATTTACCTGGCAGTGCCACACATACCCGAGGTACATAGTACGGTGTAGTGGTCGCCGATATTAAAATTAAAATCATTTTATCTTACAACTACTTACTTACTTTCTACTACTTTTTGATAAACTAGAATTTTGTGTACTTCCTTTTTATTTTAAGTTTGTTAAATTTCATGTTCATCTGTTCGCGGAGTTTAATTAAAAAAAAAGGTGCATAGTTTTCCCTTCAAGTGTAAATGTATAAGATAACGGCACCATTATCGGATTGTCCCGAACAGCGCAAGTGAAAGGACCTGTCATCCTTTATATAATAACTGAAGCAATATAAAGGTCATCATAGTTATTGTAAGCCTTCAATAGGCTCTCTCGCGGCCGCTAGAGGGCGGAAGTTCGCCTCGTTAGCTCGCTTCTTTAACTAAATGGAGCGTAGGGTCCGATTAAGTGTTTTCGGTTAAGGCTTAGAGGGTGCTTTCAAGCTCTTAGTCTACATCAAAGGAACATGCTTTTATGTACATTTATTCAAGTAAGACTTTGTTAAATTACACTATAATATGGTTAATTTAATATATGAGAGAGTCCTTAACACTGATTACTTTCTTAACAATGTTATGTTGATGATCGCTCTCAGACACCGTTTACTGTTAAACTGATTTAATAACGAAATATACTGTGCAATTTCGTCTCGATCGGGATACGAACGCGAGCCTCACAGCAAACGACTAGGCTTCTCTACTCTTTACACTACAGGGTCAGTTAAATAACAAAAGTAAAAACTAAACTCATAGCCTCTTGAGGTAAACAAAGTTCACGATAGAATCCGCTTTTCAGTGCACTCCTTTGAGACTAAATATTAGTAAAATACGACTACACTATGAAAACTTCAACATGCATTGGAGTTAGTTCCTATAACTTTCTTCATCTACTTTGTTTAGTAGTGTAGTATTTACTAGTATTTATTTTCTTAGCTTAAGTTATGAACAAGTTTGAACACAAGTATGACTCCGTTTCATTATAGATAAACTAATGAAAGTAAATATTTTTTTAGTTACACATAAATAAGTTTTATCTCATTCTTGTTCCAAACTGATATCTAAGAACAAAATCTCACTTTCTCGGAATTGAATGAATCAAATTTACATTTTAAATAGAAACGTAATGGCTGTCCCCGGCAGGGGGCGCAATAAAAGAAATCCGGGCACCAAATAAATGTATCAAGCAATTAGAAGCCAACAAATCTTTGAAGTCGTTTTCCTAACTCAATTAGAATGTACAGTTTCTTAGCCAAGTCTAGTATCAACAGTAAGTTAAGGTACATCGTAGCCTCTCTGCGGAAGAATGCGCGTCGAATAACAGCGTTAGCTTTAAAATCAGGTAATAGATTTAAGCTTCAAATAAAAAGCTACTGGACAGGTTTTTTTCTCGCTAATTACAATTAAATATTTAATTTAATATACAAAGTGTAATTAATTATTAATTACTAAAGATATTCTTAGCATTAAATTAAGATGTTATTAAAAGGAACATTATTACAATGTGAAAAGAATTATTAATATTAAAGTTAATTATGAAAACATCGTAAAAGAAAAATCTTCAGGATTTCATGAGTATTTCGTCTCTTTTGTAGTTGCGACGTCGACTCCTTCTGGATTTCTTTTGAAGGTATTATTAAAGTATTCAGAAGTGGAGTGATTTCATTTGTTTGTTAGCAGCTGCGCCGCCTTGTGCTAGAGTACACCGGGGCGGACAACTTATATCAATTCTGCGAACCAAGCTACATGAGCAGGCTTTCGTTTTAAAGTAATTATTCGTCCCTTCTTATTTCACTTACTTTTCTGACTAAAAAGTATTATTTGCGAATCGGTTTTTATTGAATTAGAGATAAGTCAAC
The DNA here is from genome assembly GCA_027563995.1 of Papilio gigon. Taxonomy (NCBI): domain Eukaryota; kingdom Metazoa; phylum Arthropoda; class Insecta; order Lepidoptera; family Papilionidae; genus Papilio; species Papilio gigon. Next base: position 242,417 of record JAODUI010000002.1, on the reverse strand, counting down.
GGTGTGTCATCGTCTTTAATAAAATCAAAGTAGTGGAAAATCGACGATAACTTATTAAACAAAGTCAAATTACGCAAATTGACATGACATCGAGAGTAATTTATAATAATAACAATAATCACTTTTATATTTTTTATAAAATCCACTTACGGTATAAATAAGGCTACATATTTTTATGTAAAAATAAAACAATTAAAAGGTAAAAATGTGTTTTTAATCTACACATTTCAGAAATTTGAATTTTAAATAATATTATACATTCACGAGGGATTTAACGTACATTTTGTATCGCAGCAAGGCCTGCCGGGCACGCAACGCCTCGTTATACGTACAGTCATACACAAACTTGTAGAAGAATTCGTCTCGAGTGATATTTAGAATACAAGTTAGTACCTTTTAGGAAAAGAATCAGTTCAAAGGCCGGCAACATTTTTATCGCCCCACTGGGAGCCGCCGGCCAAGCCACCACATTAGGCTACTAGTTTACTCTTTTCATATATTAAATATTATGTGAACAGTAAGTGTAAGTTATTAATGGCACAATTTTCTTAACAATCGTGTGAGAGAGTCGAGTCCCCGTCAGACCTGCGCGCACAACTTCCTGCGATAAGATTGTTGGCGACTGTACGCTCCGCAGACACTTCATTACGCCTTATCTTTGCCTAGTTTGAATATGTTTTAACATTTAGAAAACAACCTAAAATTATAGAAAGTTGGCAAAATCTAAGTTTACAATTTTAGAATTGACGGAAGCCTTTTTATATGAAGTAGTATTATTTGAAGTTTTCGCTGTAGGTACTAACGCCTCTAATAATAGATATTCAAATACTGTAATTTATTTTTTAAAAAACCTTTTACAATGCTATTTTACGTCAATTAATTTAAAAGTGCCGACCGAACGAGCTCGCACAATAGATAATGAAGGCTCGATGATTTCGCAGAAAGAACCGAGATCGTGTTTTTGTAAAGCTCACATTACTGGCTCTAATGAAAGACCGACCTGAAAAAAAAACACTCACAAGTATCTAAAGTACAATGTCATAAATTATTCTGCAAATGCAATGAATAAATTCATCATGATCAACCGGCCCTTCGACATACAGAAGATCGGCTCGCTATGCTTTTTAATCTTCTATACACCAGCCATCATATCCATGAAACTAGCAATTAGAGGCAAGAGGAAGGCGGAGGTCCGCATATATCGAAGGCATCGAAGAAGTCTATGTCCAGCAATGGGCAGGCTAACGCTGATGATAAGGATGTTTATAAAGTTCAACTGACTTACTCCCAGTTTCACTTATTTCAGTGAAAAAATATATGAATAAACATTTCCATATACTGAATGCGAATTTCTCGTGACAAATTCGGTTGAGTTTTTCGTACATTCGTAACAAATTCTCGTCCGCCGCTGATTCGTATCGGCCTGAGATCAGTCGCGGGGATAAAATAAATGGATGTCGGAATGAGGACAGGGCTACGGAAGACATGGAAATAGGGTATTCTATGTTTGGAGGACTCGACTCGCTCGCGAAACAAATTATCTTATTTCTAATATTTTTGCAGTGAACAGAAACTTAGATGAAAGAGGAAATTACCTGTCTTGTCCTTGGTTCATAGATTGAAATGTCTAAAGGCCAATTTCTTCTCTGAACTAAAAGTTACAAAAATCTCTAGCCACCTAGTCGTATAAATCTAAAATATTCATAGAATGTCTAAGTTATTCTCGCCAAGTTCAGAATAACAGACTTATCAGAAGAGTTTTATAAAAGAAGCAAAAGTGTATGCAATCCCACTGGTTATTTTCGTCGCAAGGGAACGGGTAGGGCAGTTGAGCGCAGACGTCAGAACTCATAACAAAGGAAATTATGACGCGGTCCCTTTGTGGGTCAGACCTCACAAGTTATCACAATATTTCTTACTCAGTTGTGCTCATGGAACTTCTAGGTCAGTGAAAGTCCCGTTGTTAATGTAAACGTCAGGCGACATGCTATATATTAGCTTTTTATAATGTTGTAATAACTGTTTTGAATATATTCTCACACTTGCTCAATCTATTCACTAGTTGTTGTGACCTCCTGTGGCGCTAATTAATTCGTATGTTCTACTTTTTTTTTAAGTTTACGTCTTTTTAAAGTAATTATTAAATGAATGTAATCTTAAGTAATTTGCTGTTATTTTACGCGCTGTAATACTTTGTAAATGGTTAATAGAGCTTTCTAGTAAATACATTGTACGGCAGTGTGCTCTAGGCTTTGCCATTCTGCAGGGAAATCATATGCTGCCGCGCCTGCTTTATTAATGTACTTAGAAAATTAGTTTCCAAGAATGTTACTAATTACACGACGAAAATATACAGCGAACTATGGAAAAACTTTCTTGCTTGGGTGTTGTTAGTTGGACACAATATCGCTTAAACTTTTAGGTAATACTTTACTTTTTCTGTTAGTCTCGCTCGAATAGTGACCAATATTTTAGGCCCGATTCAGGAAATATACTTTAGAAAAAAAAAACAAAGACATCAGACCTCTTTCAATTGACTTTGTCTGAATTAAGTTAAATTTAACCTTCCGTGAACTTTATTTGAATTAAAATAAGATATAAAAAGCTCTCATTTTAAAAAATAAAAAAAAGAGTTAAACATTAACAATATAAAAGGAAAATGAATCTGCTGTAGATTTTAAAAGCTCCGCGACAACCTGCCAACCTTGTTCTATTCTAAGCGATTCTTTGTCTATGGAACACTTTTGTGACCTCACTGAATACCTCTCATCTTGTTTATTTTAAGAAAAATCGTTTAATTTCATACAAAATCTCTTTACTTCCCGTAGACTATGTCAAACTTCTTTTGTCGAATATTTTTTTAATCTTTAGAATTACATCAATATAGCACGGTGTGCTTAAAACGCTTTCATAACTTGAAATATACATGGTCTAGTCGTACCTGTTGCATATCTATAACTTCTATCTTCGACTTAACAATTGTATCAAAAAGAAAGTTAGCAGCACCGCTAAACTTGTATGAACCTAATTGTGTTTTCCTTTTTTTTTTTTAAGAAATGAAAACATGATACAAGACTTATTCATCGCGGTCTTTAATGTCAATTTTAATCAATTTTATAATTAAAACTCTCACAAGAAAGGCTGTAATCAAACCTTTCACAAAGGGCTTGGGCTGTCAACAGAATGTATCGACTCTGAGTACAAAACGCTTCATTTCCCTTATGGGGTTCACTGAGCCCATTCTATTATGTGGTTCTTTGAAATCCGGGTTATTAGGAAGGTAAGGAAATTAATTTATTTGATTTCCTTACAAACTACAACGATTCTAAATCTAGACACAAAATATACAATTCTTTTTGTATACTGTTCATTTTATTCGGATAAAACTTTAAGCATTTTCTAGGTACATATTTTGCAAGAGCAATAGTCTAATGCGTTAGGGAATAGACTGCTTAGTCCGCGGTCGCGGGTTCAAATCTTCAATTCGCTTATAAACTGTCTACCAGTGTTGTAGTTTGTTATTGTAAGAACATGTTTTTATACTTGCTATCTTAAAAATTCAACCACGAAATGATTTTATGATTATTTCAAATTCATACATTATCAATGTGCGTAGAAATATACTAAGTATATCATACTTAGATGATTTATTGGAGAAAGTGTAGTGTTGGCGGGAGGTCGGCGGTGCCGCGCCGCCTATGAGCATCAACTTAATCAATTTAATTTAATACCGTGGAATGCCGCCAGCAACATTTGGCGCTAAGTCGCCTGATTAGCTCCTCCTTTTATATTCATATTTCAAAGCTGACATCAGACCGTTGAAGTCCGCACCTTCACGCTATGTGCATTTGTCATTATGTCAGTAATCTCTAAAATGCTACTAACTATTCCATTTTATTTAAAATTCGTACTGTCAGTTCGCAGTTAATTGGTCACTCAAAGAGATCTTTAGTGCAGATTTTTCACACTAAATTTACATTTAACGATTTTGCGTGTGGTATTTGAACATACAAGTTATCGATACATGAAATGAAATATTTATAGCTCAGTTCAGATGTCATAAATAGTAATTATAAAGTCAGTTCATATTTAATAGCATTAGTTTTAATAAAAACGGCACAGGCGGCCTCTAGAGTATACTTCGTTAACTATGCCCGCCCACCGCGCCGGCGGCCGCTCAATACCCGATGAAATATTAACACAGCGCACATGCTGTAACTGCACTATTCATTAATTAACTATCTAATTAATGTTACACATAGCTTATAAAATAGTAAGAACTATTCAACTCGGTTAACAAACAACCTGATGCAGAAATTATTGGAATATTACTTCTTACTAATATTACAGATGCTAAAGTTGAATGTAAGGATGCATGTTTTTAGTAGGACATAAGACGACGTCGGGATAAAAAGCTGGTTTACCGTATTTAAGTTCCATTCGTAACATGAAGGCTCGTTTACGTGTGATTACTTTAAACATTTTAAAATGTTACGTCGGTCGCACTCAGTGAGGTATTTTTTCCGCGGAGATTTGCCGGCGCTGCGATTTCGTAACGTGAAAACGATAGCGAGCATCTGCTCGGAAATTATACGTTCATTCTGAATAGTGTGCTCGAGTGTTGCGGGAAGCGCCACTTTTTGATCAAAACTAACAGAAAATGTCGCTTTAAAATTGTTTTACATATTTCATTATTCAGTATGATTTTAATAGACTGTATTAAAATTATTCTATTAAACCTGAATTAATAAAATAGCTCCAAAGTAAAGATCATTTAACACAGTTCCTAGCAGCTCGTTTCAATTAGCAAAGACAGTTTTATAAAGTCAGTTTCTAAATAACTTAATTTTTTAACTGCTACCAGAATGAGGTCCGAGCGAATGTAAACAAAGACACGGATCGGGTTCAGGTCAAATAAGAAAATGTCTCGTGAAAAGTAATTCGTGTCAATCCTCGTCTCGGAATGAATCCTGCGCCGAAGTTAAATTCTACCGTTCAAGTCATTTTTCAACTTTGTTTTGCTAATTCAAATTATTTGATCAGATAAATCTTAAAGTATTATGTGTACGAAAATAGATATATTAAATGTTTTTTATGTTACTGTTAAATAACGAAATTCGATCAGTACTAAAACTACACATTTCTTAGAAAATCAATGACACATTAAGAGATAAGTCCTTGGAATTAAATATAAACATACCTTATGTTTAGTGTTTCACCTTTTATTACTTTGTGCCGTGCACGCGGGTTCTAGTCCAGCGGTACAACCTCCCTTATTAATAGTATAAAAATACTAACAAACAATATTTAAATTTCTATGTACATTGTTATTATGGAATTGGGCAGAAGTTTTCACACCCCGGGCCGTCGTTAATGCGAAGTAATAAGAAAATATTTACACGGTAGCAAATGTGTTATTTTCCGTAACCGTCTAATATCAGCCTCAGTCACACAAATAGTTTAATTTTATTACCAGAGTTATCTCAACTATGTATTTGCGTTTATAGCTGAGGCGGCCGAATGGAACTGTTCATTTTGTATAATCAAAACTGCCGCTCGCTGATTGTGTGTTATTTACTTTGACTACTGATAATTTCTCAAAGTTATTAAAATCTAATATTTAATTAGAATAATTATGTAATAAGCTTAGAGATATAATATCACTATATTAATATATAACATATAAGAATTGTAATTTTGTGTACTTTTACATTGAATTTAATATGATATTCATACTGTACAAATAACTTAACGCGCGCCTGTTTCGTCAGTGAGAACTCTCAGCGAGACAACAACAGTAGCGAACACGACGGCGGAACTGCATTCCGTCTTCAAGACATTAACGGGGGATAATCCGGATTGAGTGGGGATTAGAGGGCTTGGAAGGAGGTTTTACCTCGATAGCAATAGATATCAGGTTGCTTTGAGCTTATTATATTGTATTAGGTTTATTGAAGGCTTCTTTTTAGTATTCGCGTGGTTAATGCTAGTTTAAACAGCATGTGGAAGTCATCATTCGTCCTAACTCTCCTCGCAAGGTCTATCTCTTTTACATACTTTTTGACAGTCGTAAACGTAACCAAGTGGCAGGTGGTCTTCGACTCCGTGTAGTCATTCGCAAGTTTAAAGACAGAAAGATCTAGGAGTTAAATTTGCTAACCGTCGAGAATATTATTTCAGTTAGTTATTCAAATAGCGTGGCGGCAGCAAAGCATGCATAAGAAACACTAGTTTTAATATCATCCATACATTAGCTGCGAATGTTTCAGTGCGGTGTAGTTAATTACTGCGTCTGTTGTAAAATTTAGAGGCAGTGGAGCGAGGGCAGTGACAAGAAGTAATACTTTATTCAGGCAAGTTGGAGCTCACTACAATTTTCCTTTCCCTCGGTTACAATGGAAACATTTGCATAATAATCTAAATTTGACCACAGCTCTGTATTTATGAGAAAAAAAATATTTGTTCCACTGATAGTGCTGTAACCAACCGCGGGGTCCACTACTGAAACACTCATTAAAATCATATAGTCGTTCTGCTCATTATCTCTGAAAAATAGAGACATCAGTATGTTAGCTGCAGGGGGTTTTATAAAATTAAAATAGCACAGAATGATTTCGATGTCCATGTCAAAATATCTTCTTAACTCGATGTTTCTGCGTCGAACTGCTAAGATTGAAATAATTCAAAGTTTAGAATCGATCTTTTGTATGTTCCTTGCTTCGACCCAGCTGTCGGTACATTCCTTCTACATCTTCACTGTTGTACCTGCATCATTTCGTCAGGTAGTACAAAAGAATATTTGGTATTCTAACAAAACACCAGGAACGTTGACCTACTCTAGTTATTTTAATGAAATGGAACTTCAAAGCATGTTGCATAAATAGAACACCCCGTTTAATTAACTTCAAAGGTTAAAGAGTATGTTATATTTTCCGGCAACACTAAACTAAGATAAAATATTCAGAGAACATCCCGCCGAACGCTCGCCGGTCGCACACGCGGCCGGGTCAGCAAACACTGAATATGATTAGCCGACCCAAAAGTTTGAGTAAAGTAAATATTGAAATCTTTCTAAACTAGCTGCGACAGGGCAAATATGCTGCTAATACAAGGACTAGAAATATATACGCTGCCGCAGCTACGCGGAGGAGGTCAGCCAGGTAAATCTTACATGTGTAGGAAACCTGAGAACAAGTTTAACTAACCATTTAAATTTTGCATCTGCATTGTATTTGTTGTATTGTATCTGTACAGACAGAATGTGCCGAGACAAACGTAATGTCAACTAAAACTGTGTAGATGTGGTTATTTGCGAACTCGCCTCAGGGGTTCCGCTGCAGATAACATGTCACTTCTAAAACGAACGTCAAAAGAGGAAATTGCAACAAAAAGGTTTTTACTTAATAATTAATTCCGTGTCGAAAACTGTGGCGTTACAAGCGTTCCAAATAACATCGGAAATTGTAAACCGTGTGTCTCTCCCCTATCACAAGACAAAAAGTGTCTATTTGTTTTTCTACAATTATTGTTAATTTCAATGCGAAAATCTTTCCTGTCACAATTAAAGGTCCTATTATATTGAGTATTACAATTTTAATGATTAAAAAAATTGTAAATACTAATTGTTCGTGCGGAGAGCTCTCCTGCGGATGTATCAATATTCCATTAAATAAATTGAAGCACGCGAAAAGCGCGGGAAACGGAAATGCTTAACGAGATGTGTCCGGTGGGGAGGTGGAGGGGGAGGCTGCATGTTTAACGCGGCGGTATTAAATGTGAACCAAAACAATCGAGGAATTTATTCGTAATAAATGCCGGACGTTTTGTTCGAAAAGTATAAATTACGTTCGCAACAATGAAAGATATTTATTGAATTAATCCGCAGCGTTATTGATATCGACTTAAACATTTTTGAATTTAATTTAATATGGACATTTTTATTAAAATTGTTTAAAATATTTTATTGTTTTCAACTATATCATACGTATCATTTTTTTTCCTAATTTTTTACACGATGAACACACTAAGTGCCGCCGACTCGCCCGGCCCGCATAGGATCGCTACATCGGAACGGTAATGGCAAAGTGGCGATAAAGAGATCAGTTTGACAGAATGTACGACTCGGAAGTTGTACCATTCGTTCTCAAAACTCCGGAGAGAAGTGTAATCAAATTCGTCTATAAAATACAAGTTCCCCCTAAGTTGAGTGCATAGTTCTAAGTTGAAGTTAGTGAACGTTTGCAGTCTCACCGGTGCAGCTGTCCGGCTGTAATTGGATGAGTCATAAATTTGTAGCAAACTGCATGAAACTTGTTACAGAGTTTAACTTCGTGCGGAACTCGGCAAGTATGAGAATAAACAGATTGTTGGGAAGCTGCGGGCAATAGTCACAGCATATATTACATGTGATGCTGTCACTTTTGAGTTTAAACAAACCTTAAGAAAGATTTCGGTACGCGTTTGTAAAATATAAATTCCACGCTCATATTAAGTCTATTTAATGGCAAAAAAACGTATACATTGTTGTCCGCTGCCGGTAAAATTATATTTAACATTTTGTAAAACAAATTAGAATAGCTAAATCTCTAATTTAACGAAGTTAAATGAATGAGATACCTTTTTAAAAACTTTTATTAAAATATAGTAATACACAACCTCTCCCGGGAACACCTTTTAGTTAGGAAAATACTTAAAGCTCGGGTTTGACAAGACCCTTTTTACGACACCGTAAATAAAATATTATTCAGTGAATTTTCTACTTACGGCCGTCGCGCAGCGTGGCAACTTTGACGACCGCTATAGCCGGGGCGCGCACGCTATATAGGAATTTGATAAAATTTATGCATAATTGAGTAGCCTCCAACTGATCTTGGGTTCGATGTCTAGATGAAAATAAATTGTATACGACAGAGTTTTAAAAATCATTTTCTTTGATCTTTTGCCGAACGAATGATGACAAGAATTCTATCAAGTTTTTTATGGAACTGCTTTTTAACAATTCTTAGAAACCGTCCGGTGTGCGGCGTCAATGCCGTCGGGGTGAGAACAAAAAGTCATATATACCGACATAAAGATTCTGTTATTTATTTCTGTGCAATACATTTATTAATTACACATATAAAATTTATAATTTCTATCACATAAGATGTTTTGCTTGAAGTTTATCTGCTGCGTCGCCAATCTTACTTTGACTACTTCATTTGTCTCACAAAGTTCAATTAAGAATTCTCACTTTGAAACACACAATTGTGACGTTGGATCATGTTTGCATTTCTGCCGTAGAAACACTCGTACTCAAATTTTCCCTTTTTTTTAAATTACTCATTATTTCAAAACAGAGATGTTTTTTTCAGTATGTCAGCTGTCAAAACCTCGTTTAGGGGAAAGAATAATCTAACTTAAATTAAATAAAAAACAATAAATGATTTAATTACATTCGCTCTCCAGCTAATACCTCTATTTAAATACAAAATAATTCATCGATTGTGAAACAATTTATTTACAATATTGGCACATCGGCTGCTTCGCAACGTAGCGTGAAGTTGTACACGAAACACGTTGTAAAAATAAACTACATTGTTTGTGGTTGACATTGTCATGTCCTTGTAAAATATTAAGTAATAAAAACTTAACTATTTCAATTAAATTAAATTGCCTGAAACATTAAGTCGAATAATAAAATATAATGTTGTTCTGAATGATTGATTGTTACATCTAGCGGGCCGGGCGCGGGCCGGGCGCGGGCCGGGTACACGGCGACGTTCGAGAGACACGTTGCTCCTCTCTTTAAATGGAAGCAAGCGGGGGAACGTTCAGTACTTTATTCATATATTTACAAACATTACTTCCATTTTAATATTTACAACGACAATTAGATAATGATAAATAATGATCGCGCAGTAATCTTTATTTACAAACAGAATAATATAAAATTACAGTTACCGTATTTTTATATAATTAAAATTAAGAAATAAAAAAATATGTTTTACATCTGTCTTACTGCCCGATCTGACCGTCACACTCACCACCATTTAATGACCACGTAAGCATTTCTTTAATACAGATTATTTACCTAAGTCATTGTACGACTGTGAGTGTGGCAGTTACTGTTATAATTTATTAATTTATTACACATCTATAATATCACTTTCCCTGTCCTTTGTAGCTTTCGTAAGAATTCATATTCGCTTTAGTTGACGTCGTAGACAGTCAATAATTAGATTTGAGTAACAAAGGCACTTGTCTCGCGAGCACCAGCAGCACGGTCCAAACAAACATCCCCCACTGACAGCGCACACAAGTGCCTTCCGCCACCGCATCTGCCGAAGTCATCGCTAAATGTAATTACTTTGCACTACAATGCACAGGGTACTTGGAATTAATTGTAGCAAACATGTGTTGCTTTTACAGGACGATATAACGAGACAAAAGATGATTTGAAAAAAAAGGTTAAAATAATAGGTTAATAATAAAATAAAAGGTTAAAAAAGTCAAATGTTGAAAGGTTCAATAGTGTCGATCACTACATACATTTTACTACGCAAAGATGGAAGAGAATTTAATTAAAAGCTAGTTCAAGTGAAGCCCTTACTTAGTGATCCGCCTCCTCGTTAGTTTTATAAAGTCATACTTACTATTTTTACTGAACATGTAAGAGGATATGTGTGGGCGCGCGGCTACGTAGAGGCGCACGGCCATGCTGCGCACGTGCGGCGGCCGCGTGCGCAGCGTGGCCCGGCAGCGCAGCGACAGGTAGCCGCGCGGCGTGGCGTAGTCCTCGGGGAACACGTGCAGCGTGCGCCACGACGCGCGCAGCCCGTCGCCGTCCGCGCCCGACACGTGCGTCACGCCCGTGATCAGCGGGTCCTAGTCACATATATATAGACTAGTCTGTAAATGCAACAAGATAGTTCAACAAAATGTCTCGACGAAGCAGCGGCTCTCTCGGCACTCAGAACGATGGAATGATTCGTAGAGAGATCTGTTTGATCATTTGCAAAAAAAATGACACAATGTCTGTCGAGCGGGCAATTAAAACACAAAAACAAAGCTAGAGTCAGTAGTAGTAGTTTTCAAAGACAGGAAAATACGCGACGTAAATAAAAAGAGCTATAAGTTTCTCCTCACACAGTGTCCCGAGCGCCCCACACGACGGGTACTCGTGTACAAAGTGGAAGTAACAACATTTTTGACAGCGCTGAAATTTCATCCTTTCCCGCCGCAAACACAAGGATAAGGTTCTGGGAATTGCTTTTCTTATTTAATTTCAGTCGGGTCTCTGTCAACAAAGTACTGTTGTAGATTAGATAAGAGCTCGAAACAAATACAGGATTTAATTAGTTTTGTACAAGATTTTCATTTTCTAAAAATACATCCAGCCCGTGCGGCGCAGTGTCGATGTCAGAGAATTAGTTTAATCTGTTTATAAGATCGTATATAGTAAGGTAGTTAAAATGTTTTTATTAAGGAAATGTTCCTTAAAACCACGAATTACAAAGTTACGAAACACAACTCCGTTGTTTGTTAAGTCTGACTCTTTCTTTTATCTTGATCGGAGCAGCTTCATATTTGTTAATTAGTCAGAGTGTTTATTCTCTTCTGATGTCGTTGTTTAGTTCATTAGATACAGTACTGTCCAATTAGTAAATTAATAGTTCCATTTCAATCTGACCTTTGGTATTTATAGTCAAAAGACCAAAATTGTATATAGGTTCTAACCTACTTTAACAAATGCTGTTTTCATGTTCTGCAGTCGATAGTTCTAGCCCAGTTCTAGATATTGATAGGTTTATATGACTCAGCTGTACGCAAGCGGTAATTTTAGTCAACCTAATAACAGACTTCGCGTTTGGATTTGCATCATTGATTACATATTTCAGAACTTTACTACATAACTTTTAGTAATATTTAAAGCACAATACCCACATCGATATGCTAATTTAATTGACTCTTTACTACATGAGCCACGTTCAAAAAGATTTTAAAAATTCATAAAGTTAATAATGAATCGAAAAAATAAAGTGCTCGCAGAATATGCTAGTATATTTTAGATCCAGTCTCTTTTACTCAATGATAATGTTACAATGTATACATTAGGCAAACAAAAGGCATACAACCTTTAAATACGTTAAGTTCCACTATAAGTTCGTAATTCAAGGTGACTCGACAGCAGTGGAAATGTTAAAAAATCAAATTTAACAAACCTCCTGGGGCTCCGAGTCGACGAACCAATCGATCTCCGCAGCGGGCAGCGAGTAGTCGGAAGTACAGTTGACGAGCGCGGTCTCCCCCGCCTGCACCAGCGTCGGCAGCCCCGTGATCAGCGGGTCGTACTCCGGCAGCACTGCCATTGCCAAACCTCAGAGTATTACTCAAATTAACCTCGCTCGAATGGATATATTAGTGCATGACACTGTTATGATTCCTTTATAATTACTGGCAATTTCAAAATATGTCGGGTCACGTTACCGGCTAATGTCATGTTGGCAGAACGCTTGTCCACGGCGAAGCGCGGGCCTTCGCTGGAGACCTCGCAAGTATATCGCGCGCCGCCCCGCTCCGGCCGCACAGATACCACGCACGCGGTCAGCGAGCAAGAGCTGTTGCTAATCGTCACCTCGCTGTTGTTGAACGCACGGCTCTCCAGCTGACAAGACATACCATGGCTTACTTAGAACCACTTCATAAGTCACGTTACAACATTATTATGAATTTAATTACTGTGGGACGAAGCTCTGGTAACGGCTTATAACCTCTTATATCTTTAAAATTTTCTTCTTCGTCAATTCATCTTAGTGCCGACAGTGGAATCACATTCCGAGATCTACTCTATTGGTGTGATGTTTCAACGCAAAAGAAATCAAAGCTCTGTTATAGAGCAGAATTGTTGCAGTCGAACAAATACATTCAGATGGTCAACTTACGTACTGTAGAATGTGGGATAAGTCGCTCACCTCTTGCGGCGTGTATCTGAATATCTCGTGGTTGTCCCGGTACCACTTGACGGAGTGCAGCGGCGGGTCGCGCGGCTGGCGCGCATAGTGGCAGCGCAGCTCGGCCTCGCGCCGCGGGTCCGCCCACAACGGGACCTCCAGCAGCGTGATCGTGTGCGACACGCTGCGTGCTAGCAAATACGTACTATTAGTGCCTGTATGCGATGTAGCGATGGTTTTTCTTATAAAGGCAATTGCTTAATACATCCACGCGGAACAGTCTCGCTGAATGTGCGAGTGATAAGAATAAGATATAATGAAAATGCGAGTGGCGCTTACTAGAGGTTTTAATCTGCCTCAACTTGTACGTAACGAAGAAAGTAATTTTTTTGGGCGTAACTACACTTATTTAACTTCAATTCAAATGACACTTGTGATGTCAAGTGAAAACAATGAGAACGACGACAATGTGACGCGAATGGCTACGGCTGGCTGGGGGAAACTTGTGTTGAACACACATACACACACATAGAAAATCGAATAGCAATAAGATTGATTTCAATGTCATATCCGTGTTGTGACGAGCGCAATCATTTCACGCGAGGAAAATAATTTTGTTCGAAATGAATGAGCGGTCGCGCGCGCTACCTCCGACCCGGATTCATTTTAACATAACACGTGAACTATAGAAAATAGCCAATGTTTCTTTGTTTAGTCTAGCATTTATTAATGAAGTGGGAACCCAGTACGAGAACGCAAGGATATTGAACTCCTTTCAGGAGATATTTCATTATTTGAATTGAAGTTCAATCCATGCCTTTATTTACCTTTGCTCTGTGCTAATTCCGTAAAGCCTTCGAGCGAAAGATCCCGTTGTACCAGACAGTCTTCATAGGATTTAAGTTCAACTTAATGTTCCTCAAATAGTTGATCATCGCTTTAGCACTGTGCACTTGTATACAGGCATCAAAAGTTCAAGTCAAACTAAGTAGAATTAAGAAATAATTAAATAATAAGTTCATTTTATGAGTTTCGGTGGACCTGCTGGGAACAGTAGGAAGAGTTTTTGAGACACGATAATAGTATTTTAAATCATGACAAAGTAAAATTTCAACAAGCACCATGTATAGTATAATGCTTCCACGGTTAGATGACCTTTTAACTATAAATGCCACACTGGCCGCAGGGCGTACAGCTCATCGAGCGATATGACATTTTAATTCAGTTAACTTTACCAACTACGCAAATGTCATTCAATTTTGATCTAATAAAACAACTAACATTTTCCAATAACAAATCACAAATTTGACTTCATAAAATAAAATTTACATTATTATGTATGTGGATTACCCGTCGAAATAAGTCGATTGGCGGATTCGAACGCACGACCGCGGTAAGTTGACCCTTTCACCGTTACGCTCCTGAAGCTAAATTATATTTTTAAACAATAAATAGTACAAGTTTCATATTAAAACTGATATTTTTATTTACTCATCTATTCACAAAAATAAATCTATATAATAAAATAAAACACGTTCCGATAAGAGCCGCACAACTCTAGTTTAAAAGCTTTTGCTCTATTAATATAGATAATTATAACAGCGTTGTATTTGTGTGCAAAGTTTCAAGTTATCTATCCAATTTGTATAAAAGAGCGAACTAATTAGGGTAACGTTTCATTCCACTTTTAAATTTTAATAACGAGATATAATCATGGTCGCGCGCTCTCCCGACCAAATGGCGTTGTTTTTGTTTCATTATCAAATATATTAGAAATCTTTATTATGACGAGACAGAGATTCTTTGAACATTAATTTATTAGCACTAACCCTTTTTTCGTTTAAATATTACAAAGAATGAATAATTTATGCAATTATTTTTTCATTTACATGTCATGTCAAATCTAATAATAATTTCTAAACATAAAGTGTCAAAAGAGAATTTAATCATATCTCTGTCCACCCAATTAACTTCTGTGGTGAGTGCTGCCACGCGTTGTGATATTGAGGTCATAGCTCTGTGTAGACCTTAAAAGCGGTCGCAGTTAGTCCAACAATGTTTGTTCGTAAAATAAAACTTTGCACCAACTTTACAGAATAGTTCTTCCAAGTTAAAATAGCTCAGACAATGTTTACCGCCGCCGCCGCCGCCGCCGCCGCCGCCGCCGATGGGCGGCCCCAAAATAATTAGGCCAGTCATATGTTTTAAATGAAGTGTGCGTAGAAGTTTTTGTGTAAAAGTTTTCTACAAACATATCGATAAAAGGACGACACGTGCTGCTCGGTAACACAGAGGCCAGTTGTGATGTCGTATTGTTAAACGGCCATCGAATAGTAATCTCAAGAATCGAATCTAATACATAAATTTACATTTTCGTTACAGCCATGTTAATATAATTTCTGTGTAAGCATTACTACGGCGCTATCAGTGTCAAAGGAGTCGAGCAGCTCAGCGAGTGCAAGCCCGCTTCTAAAGTTTGCAGCTAAGTCCACATAAACTATAATCTTCAAAGTTGCTGACATCGATACACGGAATGGTATCCATATGTTGCTGTACAGTTCCGACAGACTACATATAATAAATTCCAAAAGCTGTATTTATTTCGAGCTCTTACTACCATTCTATTGTTGAATCAAAATGTATCTTTTTTAAAGCCGTTTATTTTTCAGAAGTAACGCCTGTGACCTGCTTTTACTCATTTATAGTTATAATATGTAACGAATATAACTTCAGTGGCAGTAGCGGTGTCGGTATAGTTAGTGACGGTCTGAAATCATTCAGGAACAAGTTGTATAAAATTATTTTATATAACAGTGTCTAAATCGAATGCATAAAATTATTTGTACAAGCGTGTAATTGGCATGTATATTGTAATTGTGATTTTGGTAATAGCTTTTTTATATGTATGCTGTATGCTTGTCTTAATAAATAAATAAACAAATACGCGTCGTCAAGCTGACAGTCTGAACGGAAATATTGATATTGATCAAATGAATGTTGCTAAAACCTAGAAATGAACACAGCTTTATGGATTTTACAATAACACATATGTACACTTGTGCACGATGTACCCGTTTCAGCATATCTTTTTAATACTCAATTACATTCTTCTAACTTTGTTTGAATAAAATTAGGTTTTTGTTTTTAGGTAATTTCAAACGCGATTGTTGGCGACGCGAGCTCCGCGATGTATGTATATTCATGAAACATACTTAATTTACGTTCCCATAGAGGGCGCTTCACACTCGGGATATGATTAGGTAACCCTAAGTTTTAAGTGAAGCAAATACGGAGCTACCAGAGAACTCAATGCGGGCAAAACTTTATCCCAAATAAACGAGGAAATCTCTCAACATGTTTAAGATTAAATTCACGGACATTTTCACGTGCCTTTCGGAGGACAAACTAGAGGGAGTATAAATGTCTGACTATTATTCCATAACAAATGGACAGTGATTTTACTTGACTCTACTGCACTAATACTTGTATTAAAACATACTGTCATTTCTCACATACTCTGTGATGTTCCGCTTGTTTCGTTTATCAATAAAATTTTAATAGCAAAGGTCGTAACAATTTGCTTACGAGAATAACAAAAGTTTTTATCACAAAACACGAGAGTGTCCCCGGCGGTCCGCCCACACCAACAGAAGATTTTTCTGTCTAATGAAGTAAGAACGTCGGGTACTTATCCGCCGTAGTATATATAAGATTCGAAAATCAAAAAGTACATGGCGGGAATCGAACGTAGCCGTGTAGATTTCGGCCCGCTCCTCACGCTCGTCTACAATTCGTAATAATACCAGACAAGTGTAAGTGAGGGTTTAACTGATACAGTGGGTGTTGTGAGACGTTCTTTGTTCCATTATCCGAAATACGTAAAACACAAATGAGTGTTGTAGCGTGCGTGCCGCCTGATAAGAATCACATTACGCTGTTCGACACCGGCCGCCAGTGGCACGCCAGCGCTGGAACATGCTTCCGTAGGAATTGAATTATTCCGATTGCTACATAAAACATTTTCACCTTTAAACGCATTGGCCATGATACTGTTTGTTACCTTGACATGTAAAGATATACCTTATAAGATTGAACCAGCTAATAACCTTTGCATGCCGACTACACTCTAGGAGGTTTAAACACTACTATTAGTAATTAAAACCGATACTGTACTTGTAAGCTTTTTCGGAAAAGAATGCCGTTTATATTTCAGCACATATTAGAAACAACAGTATGCCCGTAGGTACACTACCTATAGATATCCCTTGTCCAGAGCAGCCAGCAAACGATGCGAAAAACAAGTCTCCGGGGGCCTTTTCTTGGTGTTAAATTCCTCAGTTTTGTTATTTATAACACAGTAACTTTTTGAAAATCGACTCCCGATCAGCTGTCAAACTTGTACGAGACTTTCCATCTATAGCTGTGTAAAATAAATATTAGTTAATACTACTAAAGTAATCTGTATTTATGCGTTTTCAGCAAGTTGTATTTAGTGTAGAATACATGAGTTAATAGTCCCGGGCAGAGCTCGCTACGTCCAGCGGCAGCGCGGGGCCCGGTGTATGCCGGGTGAGGGCGAGGGCGCAGGGCGCGGGCGCGGGCCGGCAGCTGCTTGAATATTTATTAAGCGACTCCGATTCTTTAACTATTAACAAGATCGGGAGGACGGAGTTACGATTTAGTTTGGTAACATTTTCATAGAGTTTGTAGAAACTTCATTAGCAAAATGGATAAAAAAATGGAATTAAAAACTAAAGTAGTGCGGGTGTAGAAATTGTGTAGGTTCGTGATAAGAGATAATATAATAACGTCAAAAGTTCACATTTGGTGCTATTTTTGATTCGTAAAAATCTTGTTCCGCTTTTGTGAAGGGAAGTCGGCGAGATGTTGCGTTTAGTCGCAGGCGAGTGAGAGTTGGCACTCGCGTCGCGCTCGGGGCGCGTGAAGCACCGCAGTTCCAGCACGACCGGCGCCGTGTGAGACATTGTCGTAGAGGTCAATTTTACTTACTTGTACTAGACAAGGTTACCGCGTACATGAAAGTATTGTTGGCTATGTTCCTTGATAACTACATTTTGTACAAAATACACTATACCCTTTTTGTATTTTTCATAGAAGCAGATTTTTGTTTAATTTAATAATATTTCTTTTACCACCCCAACTAAGCTGTGGGCTTGTGCTAGGATATGGTTTACGGCCATAGTGGAGTGGCGAGATTCGAACGCACGACCAGGGGATCGAAAATCCGTACCCTTCACCATAAGGTTACTGACGCTTCAATTGGCTTTAAGCTGAACCTGCTACTGAAACTAATATTCTGTACAGTTATATCCTGTATTTTGTCCTTACTAAGGTACTTTGCTTAGAAGGAAATCTCCAATTTATCTTTTGTACACACGTGAAGTCTGTGCAGTACACTGCAGTAAGTTCCAACAATTTATTGATTTTCGAGCATATAAAATGTTTTATTCATAGAGACTCTATGCAGCGGCAGCTGTGGTTGCGCCTGGCTTCGATATTTTTATTTTTGAAACATTCGTTTATATGTGACGTCAGAGTTAAGTGAATAAGTCAAAGAAACGGAGAACAATAACCCAATCGCCTATCAGAATACCGCCAGTAGCCTAACGGTTAAAGAAATCAGTCAATGATTCAAATCCCGTCGTTCGATTATTGTCGTGAATCATATCCAAGCACGAGTCGCAAAGTTGATTGGAATCGTTGCACGAAATATTAATTGAGTAAGAAATAAATATGAACTGTTGTAATACCGAGGAACTTGAACAGAATTAATTCAATGCATGAATAAATATTACATTTTAATTGAGTTAATACATGGAACTCATGTTGAAGTCCAATTAGCGGCGGAAAAATACGAGAGCAAATGCTGCAGGTAACTCGGAACAACGCAACTGGTCTATATGAACAATGTAACGACGTGCTCGCTTGTGTCACCGCACGATATTGAATGTCGTTGGTTTATAATCTGACTAAGTACGCATTTGAATTAATTTCTTCATCGTACCATTTTTTCATTGAGATAATGTTCAAGTATGTGACCTTTAAGTGGTTAAAAATATAATTGAAATATTTAACTTCATAATTTAATGAGATAATTTGTATCGTCAGTTTAAAAACTTAATTTGCAGTTGAGAATAAAACTGATAAGGGATAGAAATGTATATAGGCGTCGCTACATCCACGAGCAAAGTTATAAAATACGATCAAATTAACTATTTTCCTCTTATTTGAAGGAGAACGAGACAGACTATGATTTTAGTAACTCAATTGCAAAACCACAGGAACCAACGACGAAGGAGCTTAATGCAGCGAAAGACTGCCGTCGTTGCCTTATTCATAAAGTCGTCACCAAGGAAAAAACTTGAATAGTTCTCGTAGTAACTAGGTCTTCTTGCCTCATCAACATTAATTACTGTAAGGGGTGCTGTTTGCATATGCGTGTGATAATTTTGTTTTTTTATACAAACTGTGGAACTCAGAGTCCTTTTATTTTTACATAAACTGTCCCTTAGTGTATGACGACATATGTCTCTGAGTTCGAACGGGAAGTTTTTGTAAATATCTCATGCTATTTAATGAGTTTAAAAAGCATATGAATAATACAAAAATGTGAATATTCTCGTGTTTTCAATTGAATTTACAAAAAAGTTACTCGTAAAGGTTGTTGTCCCTGTAATCAGTCTGTGTTTAGAAGAGCTCTGATACTTTTTTATTACAGCCTCCATGTCCTGATAGCGAAATAAAATTGCTACAGACAAAAACCCGATCTAGCGAGTAACTCGTCCCTCGGTTTTAAAAATTAAATAAAAACGATCAGACAGACATGATGTTTATCATTAAAATATTTATTTAGTTCATGAAAAGTATTTATTTAAGGTTAGGGAAAAGCATACATTTAGGATGAAAAAAGGAAACCATTCATAGAACAGTAGGGACTAAGCAGAGATCCTACGTAAGTCTTGAATAAATAACCAGAGGAGAGCGAACGGGGAAGAGAAATTTTCGCTGCGTGATTTTTGTGTAAATTTATTGTTCATTTATCATAGCGTAGACTTTTGTTCAGTTC
>JAODUI010000002.1:195272-220713 GCA_027563995.1 Papilio gigon | reverse complement strand
TAGCAATTTAGACTGCAATTACTCGTTAATTCAGGAAGAGCAAAATTATCCAACTTGGATTATACTTACTTTCCTAATGCTATGAAAGGGAATATCGCCAAATAATATGCCACACATATAACAGACACGAGCCAAAACACTCGTTTCTGTAAGCCGCCAGAACATATACGTACCTTAAAATAATTACAGCGTATTATTCATTAAGTTTCTAGAGAAAGTTGCATTCACTTCTTTACAGAGAATGTTTTAGATTTCGTAAAATCTCGTTAATGAAGTGCGGTTTAATTACGGTCAAGTGCTGGTATTGTTTCTAGAAATAAAAGTACTTATTTTAAACGAAATTTGATTCAATAAATGCCCCAAGTTTGCAAAAACCACAGCGTTTTAAGTTTCGGAAACCGCCACCAAAGTAAAGACCGACAGTCTTCCGCGAGTGAAGGTGATTATCATCAAAGTTGTGATGTGGTCACTAGAGCTCACCAACAAAGATGGCCAGCAGCAGCAGCACGACCATTTTCATGACATCGACGTCACAATCACACGGGAGCCATCGCAATCATTTGTGAACCATCAAAACCACACTGCATGCGAACATTTCACATTATTAACAGTTTCAGCTGTTCTCTCCTTCGCATTTATAACACTTATCTCATATACAGACCGAACGGAACGTTTGTTACGAGTACGTTATCAGATCGAGTGCGGACAGACACACACGCGCGCTCGCGACGAGCGCCGGATGCGAACTGAGCGCGAACGTCAAAATGATAAGATAACTAGGGGTGCGCGCGGCTTTGCTCGACGCACCGCCGAGGGTAGCGCAACAAACCTATCTGGCCAGGGGAGACATACTGTTATCACAGTTATTTCTATAAGAAAATGCGTAAATCCTATACTAGACCGTAGAAAACGGCACACAAGACAGTCTGACAATGATCTTGTGACACTTTTTTCATTGCGTTGCTAATGAGATATTGTATTATAGTTCATGTTTTCCACCGGATCAGGTAAGTTGGTCGAACTATGTTTCCCGACGCTGCCATCAAATATCAATGTACCTGCGCCGAATGTTGGTAGTTAATTAAATTTTGAGGTTATCGAGGTAGCGTTATTAGTAATAAATATTGTTCTAGCGAAATACAAGTGAAGGCAATTACGTTGCGAATACGTAATATCATGCGATGTGTTTCATTTAATTATATTATTGTTTCCCATCGCCGCAGCGAGTTGGAGATATTAAGAATATATATCTTGTTTTAGTACATAAAATAATTAAGTTGTATTAGGTACATTTTGCAAATCTACTTCGACCTCTGTCCAAATAATTAATAAAGTCAGTTACTAATTACTTACAGATATTTTACATCAGGCACAAGATGTAGAGACTTGCCAAAATATGGACTGGAAATCCAGAATAAAACAATTTTTCTTTTACTACCTATTACTAATAACAGGAATTACAGCGGGCCAGGCCGCACCACACACGCTCGCCGGCCGCGCGCCGCGCACGCGCTCGCCTCAGTTGACATTTAACCTAAGACAATATTTCTTTTATCGTATAATTTTAATGCCTCGACTATAAAACGGCTATAAACTAAAATCGCCTAAACCTTATTCTCAGAATTATAGGCCGGAATGAATTTCTTCTCTTATCATTCGACATCACAACTTGTTCCGTTTACGATTCTTTTTTATAAGTTTAATTTAACGTTGAGCCGATTACTTCCGACTCAATAACGACCACCACATTCACTTTTAATATTCATTTTTCATTGTTATCGGTTTTTACAAGCATCAAGTTGTTGGTCTGCGTTATTTTTTTAACTGTGGTTTTATAGTGTTATCCTTTATTGGTGTCGACCACTGGCAATGGGTATCTCCCAGGGACTATGATTCAAATGTCCAAGAACAAAGTGTAACCGTGTCCCGCTACGACACTTCCGCCGCCTGCGTCCTTCTACGTCGTCTCTGTCACGATGCTATAAAATCAGCTATATTTTCTACCCTACTAGCTGTATTTTTTTACTATATTTCGTTATTTCAATAATTACTAAATTTTGAAGCATGTACTCATGTTAAAGGTTAAAGAAACACTCTGTAAGGTTTACAACAACGACACCTCATCTCAAACTAAATTCCCTCAACAGTAAGTCTTCGTACTTTTTCTAGTTTTATATGATTATAGTTGAAGTAACCAGCTCATTTATAAGCCGTCAGCTTAGGCCGTATTTATGTGCCGTCAGCTTACGGGTCATATTTATTTGAGTCGCGACCCGGCCACCGCTCTCCAGCGCTTTAAGCGCTTTTTCTTGATTTGATGTCGTAAACTTTGTACAAGGCTGACACGGCGGGCTCAAGGAAGTACAGAATGTACAAGTACAAAATTATAGTCATTTTATTAGTGTAAGGTGCGTAACTCTGTATGTGCTTAATTGGTTCAGAGGTGTTACGTCATACGTAAGGAGTAAAAAATATTTAATTGCATTTATTTTATTTGTTTATCATTAAAATAATTTCGTAATAATTTAAGGACAAAGTGAATGAAAAACAAAATTTGTTAAATGAAAATTTTAATCCATCGCCACAAACCCTTTTCTCTGCGGTTAACTTTGTTCTCCGACTTTGAAACATTCGCTATGCTTTTATGAAAGTTTGTAAAATATATTTCCCGCCATTATCCCAGGGGCGCGCAATAAAAGCTGCATGCTCCCGCACAATAGTTGTCACCGCGCAATAAATATACATTTCCAGCAATAAAATATTCCGAAGCGCTTAAATAAAGCGGACCAGAGCGAACGCAGCTAGCCGCGATGCCAGTAGAACAATAGCCACAATCTTTTTCTAAGTCACGATGAATTACACTTGACGCTTTTTCTTTACGCACAACAAAATATGTAATTGCCTAACAATACGTCTGTTGGCGTGAGGTAACCCCGCGGGAGCAATTATACGTTTTGTCTATGAAACAATGTCTTTTGTATTCTATATTTATTGATAAATAAAATATGTTTCCTACAAAAAATAGTTTTAAAAAAGTTAATGAAATACGTAATTATAATTCCCGTAGCTTCATAATCAAATGTCACATTCAAAAACCGAAAAATGCATTAACATAAATATGAAAAGGATCGAACCGGGATATATGGATGTCGCTCTCGCCCGCTACAGCAGTTAGCAACCGCGCCACCGCCCCTCGTATGTGCAGTAATAGCGCTTAATTATCATAGTGCGGAGGGGTGGGGCCGGGAGGGGGGCGTGTACACTGATAATTCGCTGCGTCGATAGTCCAGTAATTACCTATGATCCGACTGCCAGGTTCCAAAGCCTCGTTAAAATCGGATAGTTATCCGATTAGTGTAGTCGTGTAGCAGAATACAAACAATGCCCATGACAAAAGATAGTTATCTCAGATAAAAATATAATTACGTCAAAGATTAACACCGCTTCGAGTTGAAAGCTGTGTATCTGTTTATATTTATTATGAGGGAATCCCTTAGTGACTAATTAATGACTCTAAGTATAGGAAATTAAAATAAATCAACTATCAATCTGCATGAAAGCAATAAATTAATTTTCATTACGTTAAGTGAATCAATTAATGTTTATGTTATAAAATAAACCTACCTGCTAAAATAATAATGTGCAATTTTAAACCCTGCTCCATGGCAATTGGATTATTGTAGTATAATGTAGTGTATAAACGATATAATTATATAAACATGTGAAGCCAAAACTTAGTGTTCCTTTTTAAGGAAGTTGCGAGCGGCTGAATGTGAAATGATATAATTAAAAATGATATGGGGAAGAAGTGCGTAACGCTATTTTAGACAAAAAAAAATGATTGTAAATTTTATTCGAATTATGAAACAATTTCGATTTAACAACAAAGAACTTCAGAGTAAAAGTAACTGCGGCGGTTTATATTAAAGCTAGTTACATCATAAAATGTCTGTGTTTTAGTATTCAAAATATTATAGTTAGTGTAGACATATTTTGGAAGCTGATGTATGTTTCGTGCAGCGCAATACGACCATTTAAAAAATTCAATACACAACACGATGAGGGTAACGAAGGCAAGCTGGTATTTAGTAATAAAAGCGACTGCAATATCGAGTCGAGTACTCTCTCATTTTTTTGGCAATAAAACCCCGCGGCCGCGCTGTCTGTTTCTTGTAACGCTCGGCTCCCACGGATTTTATTTTCACATGAACGAAGAAAGTACACAAAAGAGCGGAGAGTAAGCGAACACTCGTGAGGGCATTAAAATATATAGCTTTTAACCCGGATTCGTGATCCGCATATATTTTATTTGGCGTTACTTCTGGCCTGGAACATTGGCCCGAGTACTCCTCGCCTACCGCGCCGTGGTCATTATCAATAGTCATAGTTTAAACAGCAATATTTGTATTAGTACGAAGGAAGCAAGCGGGTTTCATTCAAAGTTATTTTCAAATATTCAATTGCTTAGTCTTTCGTAAATACGTAATTGTACTGAAGTATCACACAGAATCTTCACAGATAGATATTTTTGGATGAAAATTTTGTAAAAAAATTTCATCGAGAAATCCCTGAGCTTGCCAAGCGTAGTAATTTTGCGTTGTTTTGAAAAACAACATTTCCCACAGAACAACATTACAAATGTTGGTATATTAGTTGAATCTGATATCCGTAATGGACATTGTTGCTGTTTCGCTTAAACGCCTGTCAAATCCCTCGTCCCTTTGGTGCGAGTCCCTTTGGCCCGGGCCGTGTTCATCGCGCGGCGAGCGCCACAGATGTTACGAGATACTATAATTTATACAACGACCGGTACAGCTTCGTGTACTTTTACAGCAGCACTGGTTGATAGAGATATAGACAATGTGAAAGCATGTTGACTGAATTGTTAATAGAAATAACTCAATTTCAAAAATCACTGCGAAATAAACGTGTGCCTGTCATTCGATCACATTTCGTAAAAGGTGTTCGAGGGCAAATGTCTTTGCCTTTTATATTTTCCATTAAGAAGGTAAGAATTTTGTTGGAAATCTGATCTAATCTTCCCTGACTTATAAATAATGGGAAGCGTCAAAGTGGAGCGGCGGGACGGCGGGACGGCGGGACGGCGGGACGAAATTATCACGTTATTTTCTCATCCATACTTTGTAATTATTTGTAAGACAAAAATACTCTTACGCGTAATATGTTGAAACAAAAATATACATACGAGGCACTTGTTGCGTTGTTAAGTAGCTGTAAAAGTACATGTTGGTAAATTTTTGTTCGAAGAGAAAAATAGGATTTGCAGCAAGTTTTATCTAGCATTTTGGCAATAGAAACGCATAGTTGTGTTCAACCGAATGAGAAATATGTTAAAACTTCTTTTAACAAACTGTAGGAAACAAATGAATGTAGCGACATTTAAAAATTGTAAAACACTGTATAATTAATGTACGTACCGAAAGAGAAATAAATTCGAGAACACGTGTTTTGGTGTATTGCGGACGACAGCACGCGGGGCGGGGGCGGGGGCGGGCGTATAATGATACACAAATAAACAGCTCGCTGTCAATTATTTAAACAGCGAGAGCTGCGAGGTGTCGGGTCAGTGGGGCGCGGACACTTGCACTAAATGCACACTCTGACATCCCTCGC
This sequence comes from Papilio gigon, assembly GCA_027563995.1. Classification (NCBI taxonomy): domain Eukaryota; kingdom Metazoa; phylum Arthropoda; class Insecta; order Lepidoptera; family Papilionidae; genus Papilio; species Papilio gigon. The sequence goes on along the minus strand of JAODUI010000002.1, from coordinate 215,079 downwards.
CTCCGTTGCAACGAATTCTTATACTGAAAATGAGAAAGTGTTAAAATACGATTACAATACTTCCGTCAAAAATTAATTTGTATAACTAGTACGCCACAACACACACATAATATATCACTATTTCTCTTTTAATAAAGGAACTGATGAAGACTATTTGTTTTTCGTACGAATCTTGTCAGCACACGTTTTATATAACGTAAATTATTTTAAAAAAATTACAGTCCAACAATTATTTCTGTATGTTTCAGTGTTTCTGTTAAATAACGGCCTACTTATGAACTGTTAAGACTGAAGGTCGCTCTAATTTTAAACATTTGAACGACAAGTTTAAGTGCGAGCTCTATCCGTCCACACGAGCAGAACTAAATAGATTAGCTTTGAAATAAACCAGCGAATTGAAATACAGAATATTATATAGTTTATATTTAATAATTGTTTTAATTAAATTAACGCGTTGAATAAAAACATGTACCTACAGTTGAACTACACACATAAGTAGATATTTGTCGTAGGCGCTACGAAAGACTGCATTGTCAGTCTAAGACGTCCACTAAAACAGCTGCTGTACGGAATTGTTGTTCGCGTAAATAATTAGTACAGAAATAAAGATACATCTGATGTTCGTACTTAAGTACAATAACGTCGGCTCAGCCGCCAGGTCACCGATGTAAGCTCATCTGTTAGTTCCGACGAAAGACCCTTCGTAGATAACCTTCAGTATAATTAAAGCATAAATCAATAAAGTGGTTCGATTTATAACGGAGGATCTCAGTGATAAATTGTGCACTTCGAAAATTATTCAAAAATTTAAATCGAAGCCCTTATCGGGCCTTCCCTTTGTCGAAGGTGACAAAGGACTTCAGCTCTGAAGTCAGATTAGGCGACTCACTGAAGGCAAATTAATCACTTCCACGTTGACTTTGACAAAGTTTTAAAGTACGAAAAATCTTTTAAATCAGTTAAGTAATAGCTAGACTTCTCTACTAACTATGACTCTAATTAAAATGCATTCTGAATAGAAAGTAAACACAAAAATAATAAAAAAACAAATTTTCCACTCATAATGTGAACAACGTATTTTTTATGAAAAATAAGCATTAATCATTTTTCACAGCTTTTATACGATTTTCCAAATAATGGAATGCTTGCAGGCGTCAGTTTTTCTAGGCCATTACAATGCGGATCTATTGAAAGAGAGTGAATAGGCAATAACGAGGCTAATTCGATTACCCCTTCAGTTTATATCGAGGTAATCGGGGTCAAACATTTGCCTGTATTACTTACATTTATAGAACTGAATGCGTTGTAGGATTACTTCAGTGTCAAACTGATGCTTTATCAAAATTATCAACATAAATAAGTAAAAATTTGATACAGCAAATGCCTAAAAATGCGATCTCAGTAAGAATTGAATAAATACTGCTGAGCGGATGCGAGGTGACAGGTGACTCGTTCTCGTCCTCGGAATGAAGAGCGACAGTCGGACTTATTTATTTATAAAGTTTCGACAGTTGCTTTGAACGATACTAGCATGTGGTAAGGTCGTTGACCTAAGCCCACTGACGTCCAGATGATTAATCACTGATAGTCCATCAAGTATGTTATTGGCAGGTACGCTTTTATTACAATTTGGTTGAAAATTTTAAATTTGTTAAATTTTTAACATAAACAACATTTTGGTAGAGTGAAAATTTAAGAAACTCAACAAGTTATTGAAGAGTGTTAATGCAATTAAAATCACATCCTAAGACTTGAGGCTTCAGCCAAAAGTAACAAATTAGTAATATTGTAATAGTAAGATTAGAGAAATGATACATTTTGTGCCACTAAACCTAGTTTTATCCAAAACAGTAAATAGTTGTTCAGGTAACAAGTGATGGAAATTAAACTTGCCCCATTTCCCTCACGTGTATCATATAACGTTGCATTCACGAAATTCTGCATTAAAATTGAAGCATATTTATATAAATTCACAGCCGAAGCATGTCGCGCGGAGAGGCAGCGCGGCCGCTCTTCACACATGAGATCTTAAATTTTTCACTAAATTAAAAAAGTAAAATGATTCTTTACATTCGGATCCAGACCACGTCCCGCCGGCATCGAATGTTGCTCAGTCTATGTGAAATGAGCAAGTATTTTTTAACATTGACTAAATGGAGCAACGACGTGGGCACGCGCAGGCCGGCTTGTGCAACAAATTAAAAATAGCATAGGAACATTGCATAAAATAAAGAAATCAACGAAAGTGCATTGAAGTAGAATGACATAACAAATTCATTGTTAAATAAAATCTGTTCCAAAATTCTAACTACCGGTTTGCACTGACGGCATTTAAAACGAGCTCGGGCGGATTTCGATGTTAGAATCAATCGGTTGCAGTGTACAGGTTAAAGCCGATTGTCCCGGGGGACCTTCAGTCACTCCGGAACTGTTGCTATCTACAGAACTAAATGTGCGGTCCTCTTTATGATGACATTAATTATTAAGGCCGTTGCACTGTCAGCAACACAGATATATTTTATATAATTTACGGTGACCCGGGTAACAACCCACACAATAATGATAATATTAGACCACTCATCTAAGTTATGATTCACATCAGATCGCACCTATCGCAAAAGTCAAACGTGCAACGTATTTAATATTGACTTCAAATTAACGAATAAATTCAGTCCTAATTTGAAAACAGGTTTACGATTTCTGTTTAACATTTATTATAATCCATATTTAAAACTATCTAATTTAATAACTTTGAATGTAAAATAACTCTGACGGCGGTTTAATTTAAGTTAAAAAAATATGACGGAATTCGGGTATTAAAAATTGGGAAGGAATCCTATCAAAACTTTTTAGATAGACGTTTTTTATTTGATTGGGGCGGTTTTTCAAGAGACAGGCTTCAGTTAAGCAAAGATAATGTGAGTTGAACCATGAGCCGCGGCGCCGCGCTGCCACTGATACATTGACAAGGGTGCGGCGCTAACGAAAATAGCGACATTTTGTTAAAGAGATGCCTTGTTTTATAGTGAGATAAATAAATTACAAAACAAAAAGACATTCAGCCAGATAACTGTTTACCTTGAAGAATTTTAATTTAGTATAAGTTCGCCAATTACCTATTTAAATTCCAACTGTCGGTGTTTCCGTTGAAACTATTAGTTTCTGTAACCGTACATAGGAGGGTTGCGGCCGTGCTGTCGGGTGTTCCTACTGGTGGGTGAGTCCATATATTTAAAGAGTTTCAGTATGTGAATATCGGAATTAAAATGAGTTGTCTCGTGTGTTACAAACTACACGAGACTGCGGCGGATTTAGGAACGTCAGTAAATTAATTTTCATTTGCAGTAAAACACTTATTACTTTTATGATTGATGCGCCGCCGGAGCCCGCGCCGATCCCTTCGATCATTTATCAAAACGACTTAAATATTCCGATATTCCCGACCCCCGCCTGATGAAAGAGAAAACTTGTTATAAATGTAGGTAATCTTGTCGCCGTCTTTATTTTAATTCTCCATTCAATTCACTAAGTTTCCAAACAACACTTTATCTAGGCTCGAATGTATTCTAGACATACGAATAATTCGCAAGTGATTAGTAAATCACTTTAGTCGGCGATCCTTTGGCAATGCTACACTGGCACTATTTGTTACCAAGCCCTGCTCGAGCGGACCTCAAAGCGTTAGAATCCCAGACAGCGTCGGGCACGCGGCATTGATAGATATTCTCAAAGGGCTATGTGCAGTTGTACATAGACTAGCGACATTCCGGTACACAAATTTATAAGACCATACAGTCACATGGTCTTGCGAGCTGTTGCTGTGTGGCTATACTCCCATGAAATTCACGATTTACAATGTTTTTACATTTACTCGCCCCCTAAGTTTAATAGCTTGATAATATATAGCCAATTACAATGGCAGTTTGTGTCCGTGAGGTCATGGCAGTGCTCATTTTACCCAATATTACTTGTTGTATTGAAGTAGCCAGCACAATTAGTGAGAGAACATAATACTAAAGATGGACTATTGTGCTAAAGTATTTTTTCAATTACTGATTTATAAATTAGAAAGTTTAGCACAATGGATGAGAAGGACTCTTTATTTATTAATTGTAATACTCGAAAGATATTTTTCCATATTTCAGTGTTCGCTAGGCTTGGTTGATAGGCTCAAATATTTCGTAGTATTTTAGATAAACTATGACTTTTGTTCGCATCACTTCATAACGGATTCTGTTGGAAATTCGATCCAATTTCCCGCGACGTATAAGTAATGGTTCGCAGGAAGTGACGTCACAGTTTGACGGACGTCCAGCCAATAGCGAACATTGCAAAATTTTTTTACATTATCCTCTAGAAAGCTTATTATTTATTTACATTCAGCTATGTACATAGATACACGCTATTTTGTATAGTGTTTACTTTATGTATCTATTTGTGATAAAATTGCGTGTTACTTTTATTTATTGGATCAACACATTTGAAAGCAAAACAAAGACAGTAATAATTAATTTTCATATATACAAATGCCGTAATTTTATATGTGAAATTTGTTGTTGGAAATGAGTCGTATTTCATATGCAAATATAATGTAGCTAAGTTAATAATTATGTTGCGTTAACATAACTGATGCCGTTTCCATGTTAGCTCTCAGATTAAAACATTTTACTGTCATTTCAAAGGCGCGCGGAGCATTGAAGTTTTTACTGCTGTCGAGAGTGAAAGTAGCCGTAAACACAGGGGGCAAGGGGGGGGGGGGATTTTGAGTGCAATTTCAATTTATCTTTAAAATCCTGTTTTTAGTCGGCCATTGTTCGATATTAGAATGTACTTCATATATGTTCGACCTTCATTGTGATTCAAAGTTTGAGTATTCTAAATTTCAAGTGTTATTTATGAATTTGTATTGATTATTTAGTATTATTTTTTCCACTAGTTATATTATAATCAGTTTCCCTATATTGGCTAATATATTTTTATGCCGTAACGTACATAAAACAAATGCTGCATCCCCTCTCTAGAACAAAGTGAGGCATAAAACGGCTGCGGATCACGGAGTCCCGTTACGGCCTATATCTTTTAATACCCTCACGAGTCTTCACTTACTCTCCCGCCTTGTACTTTTACGCCTCGTGTGGAAATAAAAGACCTTCTAGGAACAGGGATCAATAGTTTGAAAGGAACCTGCTAGCCATTATAAAGAAAAAAAATCATTTCGTTTATTGGCTTCAAACTCATTTCTACTAGTTTCTCTAATTCTGAGTATTTCGCTTAACATATAATGTCCGACACATCGGCTTGTGTTACATCGCGTACCTAGACCAACTGTTTTATTAGCTTATTATTAGGGCTGCTAACAGGCAGTAAAAATTGATGACCAAAGGCTCATTGAGTTGATTCCTTGGGAAGAGAAAAAATTTCTTCCAGAGTCTTGTTTTGCTTAGACAGCTCGACCCGAAGACATCGATGTCAGACACGTTGCCTATGTAAACCCAGGAAGGTGTCCGCCCTAAATGGCACTGTTGTGCAGGCGTCAGGTGGTTCAACCGTGGTATGCGCAGATTAATGCGCTAATCGGGTGGGCGCGCGGCCGCCGGCAGATTCCGACGCGGCTTCCAACATAATTGCCTCGTAATTGATAATTACTAAAGCCGGCTTATTAACTGCGCGTGTACAACTAAATAAAATCATAATATAAGGAATCAGCATTTATTCTTAGACGTTTAATGTCGACTTGAATACTAAATCTCTTTGTAAATACTTTTAAAAAGTTTTCACAAAATTAGTGTATATTAATTTAATGTATATGTATATTAACATTTCTTTTCAATTAATAATTGAAACGTAAAAAAAAATGTAATGCCTAAGATCCAGCCCGCGTAGTTGTTGCGGCGCGGCGGCCACTAGTGTCACTGTGAGCGCCGGGGTGACGTAGAGATGTACAATTGATCATTCAACAAGAGTACGACCGCGCCTTTAGATAATCCCCGAGCCGTAAGAGAATCGGACGTTAGTAAAGTTAACTCGCTTTGACGTGCGCTCGCCCGGTAAATTGAACACAACATGTACATACATACCATTGAAAACTTGTAAAGATATTATTTACAAATTAATTACATTTACCGTAACTATACACACTTGGACTACGGACTTACATAAACAAGTCCAACTAAAATTTTCATTGTTACAACACTTGTATGAGACAGATCGGTATCCCGCAACGTCTTTGAACAATTACATTTAATTGGAACTCTTATACAATGCAGTTTCCCACATAAATAGTCGACACATCCATAGATACAGCCGTCACGTTATGTACTTATAAAAATGAGATGAGATGCATTGTAACAATACCAAGCCCCTAGGACGGATCCTCCGCTGCAACAGTGCCGCGGGCCGCTGGCTGCTGCTCATACGAGGACAAAGCAGTCGCCCCGCAATGGCACGCCATGTTATCTATTATCATGACATTCTTTCCACTTATAAATTATTTATAAAATCCTATTGAATTTTGCACAGTCCAGGACATTTCTTTCCTACCTTAAAGTGTCTCCCTGTCGCTCGCAGCGCAAGTTCGTCCTATATTGAAAACTTGTCATAGCAATAAATTGTTATCCTTCTATCTTGGATTACATTATTTACTTGCTGCATAAAGTTAATAAATCCTGCAAAATATTATAGAAGGTAAAGAACGGCGTCTAAGAAAGCAGGGCTTAAGACCTAATCTTACAAGATTTAGGAAACGCCCGAACAAAATTAGGAGGAGATCAAATTTTTAATAAGACCGATGAAGGTGAAATGCGGCGAGCTTACTGCTTTTTTAATATCACTTCTTTTTACTATTTTTACTTAACTTAACAACACTGCCACTCATTTAATTACTACTAGGGGTTATTCGCTATTTTGGCACTTTGAAATTTAAGAAAAAACTAGTAAACTAGACTCGAATATCCCCGCGTACATTAGCTGCCGGCCAACAAAAGTTCGGAGAAGGTACAAATACGGGTTTGGCGGCAAGCTGATAGATAAAAAAAGCAGTTTTGGTTGTATCGACAAATTATTTTCGTGTAACATTTTTTTCATGTAACATGCAGACACTTTTTTTCTAATTGTATAGATAAAACGATAAGAATTCTCAAAATCAATTAGAAAAATATTTAAATCCATCAGCAGTGTAGGCTGGGACTAGGGAAATGACGAAGTTTTCGTGTTCTAACACGTTTTACAGCACTTAATAAATATCCATATTGAAGCGCGTCCCTGTCGGAACATTGTAATATTTTTCATTATGATTGATGTTCACAAAAGATCCAAGACAGAGAAATCCGACGAGACATCAATCATAAAAGTAATAAGTATTTTACTACGAATGAAAATTAATGAACCGACGCGACGGACGTTTGTTCTATCAGAAAATTGGTGTTGGAGTTATTAAATATTTCGTAAGTTCGCGCTCCGACACGAGTGGCGCGGTTGCCACGTGTTTCATTATTGTAACTCTATCTTAGATGAGCAAAATTACATCGACAATTAATTACATTTAAAAAAGAGTTTCTTCCAGAAAAAAAATGTATTTTTACCCGTCTGACAAGACTAATATTTATTAGGACAATCCCAGTTTGACCTGTAGCCTAAACAGCTGAACCGATTTTGGCGATTGATCATTTTTCTCCCGAGGGTCGCAAGGCTACGGTCTTAAGAGTATACCCCTGATTACTAAAGATTGAAGAAAAAAAAGATACAGTCCAATGAAAGTGTCGCAGGTTATCCAATTTGAAGTTGTATAATCGCTCAGGATTCCTTTATTATATGACGATCCTCCCCTAATAATGCCTATCATTAAAGCGAAGTTGTGGAGCCACGCCTCCGAGGTAATCCTCCCTGATCACAGTTGTTCTGACAAGTGTTTAAACGATTCCATTACTTTCTATACATTTCATTAGTTTAATCAGTAATTCCGGGGCTGTACTTCGTTATTGATCGGGTTACATGATGTATTAAAAAATTGTAACATTTAGGACAGACAAAATTAACAACTTTTCTAAGTGATTTAATTCAAACCTTATTAAAAACAATGGGTAATGCAAATGCAAATTCATTCTTCAAATACAAGACGGTTCGTGTGCGCGGCGTTGTATGAAGCGATTACACCTTAATCCTATTTGCAGCCGCGCTCTGTCAGCTCCGGCGATCACTGCACCGAATGCTGTGCTCCCTCGAACATCTCACTTAATCCGCCATTTAATTACTCACACCTCTTACACATCCGGAGTGGAGAGATAAAGCACTCGATATCGCTTGAACCGGCCTGAGACGCACTACCCGAGTGTAGCGAATAGTTTTAGTATGAAAGAACATTTTTAGATTGTTTTGCGACGGTTATTTTTAATTTAAGCAAAGTACTATTATAGACCAAGACTTTACCCATTGGTATCATATTTCAATCTGCACTTTGAATGAGTGCATATTTCTGTACCGGCTACAAATAGTATGGAATTCAAATATCTTCATATTCCTCAGGAGTTTTGAAGCAGTTCGTGACACAACATCGGCGCGGCGCATGCACTGCGCTCGCGAACACTCCCGGCCCTGGATTCTAGAATAAATTGAACTGTCAAATAAATGTTGTATACACAGAATGTAAAGCACAAATATACGGTAAGATACAATCGTAAATAATAGGAGAGAATTGCTTCTGCGGGTTCCGTGTTCTTGTGTAACACGACCGAAGTGATATTATCGTTTGAACTTTGGAGAAACTTATGATAGCGCAAAATGTAATTTATTACAATGCATTGCGTATCAAACGAATTATGTCTTTCAGTCATTGAAAATATTATTCGAACGGCGTGTTCATGTTGGGAGCCAGTTTTAACAAACTATTCAAATTAATTAATTTGCGAAAAACATACAGCAAATTAAAACAAATAAGTAAGGCGATACTTATCCATATTTAAATTTAAATATTGCAAAGTAGGTCATATCAAATTTGTGCATAAAAGTTAAGCGGCATTAAGTGAACTCATTCGCGTAAGCAGCCGCAAACGACAAAGTTGAGCTCGCCTCCGCAGCTCTGCCGCGGCCGCTGCAAGCCCTAGGAACGTTTATGGCAACATTTATAACCACAAGACTATTGAATGTTACCTTGCTTTGAGCTACTGTAACTAAGATATCTTAAGGTCAAAATAATGCAAAATATAACTCCTAAAATGTACTAAACTTGCAGTCCGCCATGACAAAGCTTGCATAGTTACGACACGCAGCAGCTCTGTAAATCGGTTCTAAGTTTTGGAATTGGCACAGCACTAGTAAAAAGAATAAATCTCGACATATAATAATCATCAACCCGCCCAAGAATTAAAGTTCGAAAATTAGGTAAATCCCAGCGGAGGGCCGGTACAGTATGTACTTATTACTCTCCCACACATTCCTCTTAGCCGTCACAACTGAATTATTTTCCTTTCTACGCTTATCCTCTTTCTCACAATCTATCCACACTTTCTTCGGTCTTTGTAGCCATCCATATTAACTAACTACCTCGTTCTGAAATCCCAATTCATACTTATGACGTTTCTAAAACGCGAAAGTACAACACGCCGACCGTTTTATAACATTGTACTCAATTACATACTGTTGTGAAATATCTCGCAACAAAACATTTACTTAAAAACCACTACTTTGTATTCAAACTTCCGAGCAGCCCTGAATAAATTGAACTGTCATATAAATTTTGAAAGTTGGAAATGTACTGTACGGACTTCTGAAACTTGTAACACAACAATAAGAAATGGTTTGTTTCATAGATTTATTATTACAGAGTTCGAACGAGCGCGGAATTTAGTATTGGACTAGATCATTCCGTGCGGCTTCGCCTTCAGTTTCCACATAATAATTTTCATCCAATTTAATTACCCCCTAAGTACAATAACACTATATGTAACCTACAACATGTCACTAGTGTAGGGTTTGTTTCTACAAAGAATCATTGAAATCTGTGTCGTGCTCTGAGGTCCTGCATAACAAAGTCCGAAAAGTTTACGCTTCATATAATAGTTTCGATGAGACGGGGGTCACGTGCGGGACAGATATTTCGTGCACCGGTAACACTAGATCAACCTTCTCCAACATGCAACATATATGATTTTAGTATTACCTACCAACGTAATAAAGGCACTCTGTGTGCGGCGCTGTAGTACACAATGTACACATAGATGTAATAACCGCAATAGAAATGAGAAACATCAAAAAAACTTCTTCGGTTATACGAATGCCGGTTTTATCTTAGAACAAAGAATGTTCAATCCTTTGCCTGGCTTTTTTCAGACGAAGTCATTCGCAGTCCGCACACAGATATCAAACTAAAATAAACACACGACCTGGAAGAAACACAAATAGAACTGTTGTTAACCAACCGGTGCGGGCGCCGCTTGTTCTATCGGCTTACGAGCTTCTGCCTGAGACTTGTTCCGTGCGGAATTTGAAAATAAAATTATCGAGTCTACGCCCCATTCTATTCAGTATACTGTCTTTGTGATAAATTCAATCTTGATCCGTGCAGTTCTTTTTGAGTTTCCTGTTACATAGTCTGAAGCCGGTGCTGCTAGACTTGAACACATTTACCCGGCAGTCACATTCGCACAGATTACAAAGTAGAAATTAATTTAAAATCATTGAACATTGATGAAAATTAATTTCAAAAGCAACGTTAACTAACACATTCTCATTACAGTTTCAAATTAAACCGAAAATCATTAACAACAAACATTTTCCGGTGCAGTAATTAATATCACTGCATTTGTTATTAATGGAATATGTTTGGAAATCATTGGCCAATAGCGTGCCCATTGCCTTTCTAACGCGAAATGTAAAACCGCAATTTTCACTAATATTGCTAATTTTATGTATTCGCACAGGCGCCATGTGTTTTGCGGTCGCTATATGTTATTTGAATAGCATCACTACTTTACAATCGCGTCACAGCGCGCGCCTTCTCTATACATCATCAGCTCACTATACGTCCCCACCGCGGGGCTCGGAGCCGACCCTAATATTAGGGGTGACTAGGCCGTAGTCAACCACGCTGACCCAGTGCATGTTGGTTGACTTCACACATATCTTTGAATTTCTTCGCCGATATGTGCAGATTGCTTTATGATGTTTTTCTTCACTGTAAGAATGTTGTATAATGTACATATGAAATTCGAAAATGAAAAACACATTGGTACATGGCGGGGATCGAACCTGGACAATGTTGAGTACGCCACCAAGCTCGATAAATCAGTAATGACCAAACATATTTAAGAGTTGAAAGTCAACATCAGATCTCGTGAAGCTGGGGCTCCCAAACAGATCAGAGAAATATCAATTACGTGCTCATTAAAGTCTTAAATGAAACACCGCAGCTCGGTACGTGTTTACATTTTCGGCTTACAATACCTAGAAATGTTGAAATCACCGTCGACATATTCATTTAAAATATACAGATATTACATAAGCCATTAACGGGCACATTCATCCCTTGCAATACGTCCTCGAGTCCTCGAGTCCTCGAGTCCTCGCTATGATGAGGACTAATGTGGCAAAGCTTTTAGCTGCCCCCCGCGCCACTTGTATCAACCCGCCGCAAGCGACGCCTCGTTACCTTCAACTAACAACTGCTCTCAATTAAGACGAATGCGAGACCACGCCATTACAATATGTTAGTGAGAATTGAAGTGCGCTGAATATATACTATTATATAGAAAATAAGTAAATGATGTAGTCTGATGTATTTATTTAAAATTTCATAGAGAAAAAAAACTACGAGTAAGTTTTAAGGGCGGTAAAACGTACAACAGAGCACATGTATTCAGCGAGCGCGCCTTGTACATCCATTTGGAAAAACATGGAAATGTTCTTAATTAATTCGTATCTTCTTTTGAATTCGCGGAGACGCCGCCGCTCGCTCGGCCGCGCGCGGCGCAGCGAATTCATTAACATAACCAGTTTGAAAAGTTAAGTCAAATGTTAAAAGCTATATCAGACATTGAAAGATGCTTCAAAATAATTTATAAAACTTAAGTTAAAGACAGAACATTAAAACGTAATATGCTTTGTAAACAGAAACTCAACCGAACGCCAGTAGCTCAGTTTCCTCTGCAGTCCTGGTAATGTTACTTGGATATTACAAACTGAATGTTACCCGAATATATATTTGTGAGCGACATTCTTTGCGAAGCGCCAGCTAATGTTTTCGCGAGCTCTTACCCGCCCTAAATAAGTAATTAACCCTGTCGCTCTCAGACCTAATTATTTTGTCCTCCGCAATATTAACGCCCAAGCATTTACTCAGCAACTATATAACGCTTTTATATAAAATGGTTTCTTGATTACAGCTTACAGTAGACTATTATCTTCGTGGCAGATATTAGATTCGAGTGATGCGTTACTTAGTGATAGGTTTAGTACAAAATACTGGCTGACACCGGCTCGCCTTGCACTGACAATGCCTACGGAATTTCAAAGGAAATTCTAATAGCGTACTAGAGTATCAATATCAATAACTGTAACAGAACCCTTGTACTGTAGCTGACTTCTTATGTTTTTTTACGTAATGTCCTATATGTAAGTATGTTTTACCTTTCGCCTGATGAGAACTAACCGAGATAGCAGCGCCTGCATTACAGGCCCAAGTAGGCATATCACTCTATACGAATATTCAAAGTCAGCTTGTTGCAGTTAAGTAAATATTTTGTTAATTAATTAACCTGTTGTTTGCGATTTCTCGTGACTTGGACCACGGCGCCGTACGATCGTCACATTCCGAACTGAAGTTGACAAACAACCTGTAGGCAATACATCAGAAATCTCATCGCAGATCAAATGAACGAAATAATAGTTATGTCTCACGCGTCAGACAACTTGTTACTAGAAACATACGAAATACATACATCAAGTTAATCCACATCTATTCTAGGAATAGATTTTGTCTATTACATTTCCATTTTCAAGCAACTTTTACGTTTTACGTCACAATCCATACTGGACAAAACATTCTCGAGTTCCTTTTTGATTGTATTCGTGTGTGTTTATTTTTATTTCTTAACTACGTTAGTCTTGAGTTCTTCACGAAAAACATTCAGGTCATTATTTCGACATCGCTCGACTTCATCTCGAGCGGTGCCGGGTCACTGCGCTGTTTATCCGACATCTCGAACGCGCAATCGCCAGTTCAATACAATTTTGTAATATTCTATAAAAATAATTCACTTGTAGAGATTTACTGAAGATCGTAGCTGGGACATGCCTGCGTTTACTGTATTGCCAACTTGTAGTATTATTCAGAGATATTTAAAAGTAGTTTAAACAATGTTCCCTTTGGCACGGCTCGCTTTGAAATTATTATTGTGTTAGAAAAATTACGTGTAGTTAATAGATAACTATTTTAAATAATCAATACATTTACTTCAACGTGATTTTTATATGTGTTATGTCCTTAATCTTTAAATTATAATGTTAATTGCTGCGCCCTCCATCTCAAGTCTAATAGTACATCTAATTGCTGCTTCGCGCGCTGTGAAGTCACGGTGCAGCAGCAATCAGCGCAGCAACATGTCTCGGGGGTAGGAGGCAGACTACACGCTGCACACGTATAAAGGTGGCATTTAAATTTCTACATCGTACTTTAGCCATAACTTACCACTTACCTCGTAAAACACATTTTCAGGTATCATTATGCTAATGCAAAAAGCTTGTATTTTACCTTAAGAAAAATGTAGAAGATTTTCTCTCGGCTTTCACTCGTAACAACGACACAAATTTAATAAAGAAACTTCAATAGCTTAGCCTTTAATGCGACTTGTATGTAAAGTTGAATTTTAGTATTTTTATAAGACAATATCTCAACTAAAACATTCGATAAGATGTAAAGAAGCGACCGCATCCACCTCCCTGACTAGTCTACGAAAATAAGTACATATTATTGGAGCTAAACGAAAAAAAACGCATATATACATTCCGCCGGATATATACAATTTCTTATTCATATTGTTTTTTTGGTATTCAAATTTCGAACAGCTCTCAACACGCGAGACAATAGTTGCAGCAAGAGGCCAAGGACGCGCGGCGCGAGGTGTTCTGCTCATCGAGACACGAGAGAGCTCAGGGTTTATTTATTAATAACATCGCATCGCTCCCTGCTCGCGCCTCGCTCGCGCCTCGCTCGCGCCTCGCTCGCGCCTCGCTCGCGCCTCGCTCGCGGCTCATCGCACATCGCGTTTGGTACAAGTCATCGTACCATTACTTACTTTTATAGATTATTGAGCATTGGCAAGAGAACAGCGACCGGTCGCGTGCGAGATAACAATTACGACCTCTATATAAAATCTAGCTAAAGTAGACATATAACTAGGCGTCTGGCAAAATATTGTCGATGACGATTTTTTGCCGAATTGGTATGTCTCTGCGTCACATATAGATATCTGTATGTGTGTAATACCTAAAAGAATGACGGTAGACGGGAATTATCTTACTAAATTTGTCAGTAATGTCGTTAAGAACAGATTGCTGGGCCTTCCGCCTGACTCTACTAGTGACAATTAATTGCTCTTAATAAACCTTTAATTCTTGTCACACTGCCGCATTCATAGTTATTTAATGATCATTTAAATATTCCTTCGGTGTAAAGTTATCACTCGAGTGTTGCAGGTAGTGTTCTAATTTATGAAAGGAATATCATTTTTCTAAGTACATTGTTGTACGCAATTTGATAGAGCCCCGTGGAGCGGAGCCGAGTGACTTGCGCCACGCGCCACGCGCCCCGCCTGCCGCGCCGTCCATGCTCGTGTGGAGCTTTTGTTACCAGCCAACAGAATCGTACTTGCCAACGAGATGAAAACTGCAAATTGCATTGACAGCTGAAACAAGCGCCCTGAATTACATCTCTGCTATTCTGAGATTGCTCTTCCATTCACTGACTTTGAATGGCTCGATGTCTTTTGTGCACGTGCATACTTTGTTTTGACTTGCATTTGAAAACTCCAAAAGAGCGTTAGGTGAGTGTCCGCGTCGCTCAGCTTCAGCTATATGCATACGAGTGGATCGACGACTTAGGTAAAGCACAAATGGAAAAGGTTGGATGTCACACTCTATTGCCGTTGCGTGAAATTGACATAAATATATTAGAAAAATAAGCGAAACTAAACGTAGAAAATACGATAGATGAAAAGAAGTTATATTTTATGTTATTACAAATTGTTACGTTTCTTTACACTGTATACTTGCTGTATCGTTTAATAAATCTCGTTTATCGATAACAATCGTATCCGACACTTTATAAGTCAGAAACTCGGGCAAACGAGAAACCTGTAGAAGTGAAAACATTATCGCGGCCCTTGAACTCTCAAGGCTGCTCTTTATTCAAAATAAATTCAAATTGATAACACTTATTTGTTTTATTAATGTCGGTTATTTTATCTCAGTGATACGACGTATGTCCGATCATTAAATGTATTTATAAGCTCGTTACGACACGACTGGACTCAGTAGATGTACATCGTCCTCAGAGTGACATACATATAGTAACAGAAAATGACAAGACACTTGAAAGATAAAACAATTGTGATAACCGGGGGCGCCGCGGGCATTGGATATTCAATCGCCGAGAGCTTCTTACAGAAGAATCCAAGAGTCGTCATTATTTTGGACATCAATGAAGAGCTTGGCGCCGAAGCTGTCAAGAAACTTTCTGCTGAATATGGGAAAGAGAAAGCTGTCTTCTTCAAATGTAATGTTGTAACAGACCTCGAATTGATTTACAACCACGTCATAGAAGAGTACGGAACGGTCGATGTGCTCGTAAACAATGCCGGAATGTTAAATGATTCGGCCTTCAAAAAAACTATCGATCTAAACGTGACCGCTTTGATAGAATGGTCCTTGAAGTTTTGGGAACACATGAGGAAGGACAAATCGGGAAAAGGAGGAACTATAATGAACGTGGCTTCTATTTACGGATACACAATAGACCCTTATGTGCCTGTCTATCACGCCTCGAAGTTTGCTGTGATGGGATTTACGAAATCACTGGGACACTTTAGCAACTTTACTAAATTTGGTGTCAGAGTGTTGGCTATTTGCCCCGGATTTACTGAGACCGTCTTGATACATGATATGATCACATGGACTCCTGATTTAAAAGAAGAGTTCAATGCTTACGCAAGAGAGCAGGTGTGGCAGAAGCCTGAGGCTGTGGGACAAGGGGCAGTGCACGTGTTTGAGAAGGCGGACAGCGGCACGGCGTGGAGAATTATAGAAGCACAAACAGTAGCTCAAGTATAAGCATCACCGGGCATCATGTCGCGAGTGGCTGCGATTCTATTGAAAACTTCTTATTAAATCATTACCATTAATTGTGTTTTAAACTTGATATTAATATCCGTCTATGCGATGATTAAAGTTTACAAATAATTACAGATAAACAAAAACAACAACAGCTGTTTATGAACCTGACGCAACAAATATTAGTCTATTTTTGTGAATCACAAGTTAATGCGTGTGACAGTCACGATGAATTTAAAAATATGTTACGTAAGTGATGAGCACCATCTTTGGAACATTCAATGCCTTCTAACTATTTGATGTCGAAACATTTGAACGAAAACCTTATTTCCAAAAATGTGCCAACAACAAAACTGAGATGACATATACACAACAAATTTCAGCTCGTGTGCTGAAGCAGTGGAAGCTCACCTAATTAAAATTCGTTCGATGCTTCAACTTTGATGTCATTTAATTAGCTAATCGTGGATGTAAGCTATAATGCGTTCAACATGTAGGTAATTCAAATTCAAATTCAAAAGTAAATTTAATTCCCATAAAACAATGATCAGTTACGTAGTCCAGTAGCCGGCCTCACAATGTCACAATGTGTGTACTACTCATGACATTTTTTTATCTGAATGGGCGTTAAATATTAGCGGCGCTTTGCTTTTGTAAAATACTCTTATAAAACATATTACCTTCCTTTCAATGTCCTTAAATAAATGAAATAAGACAACGTATTTACACGTGGATATCGACAGACAAAATCCACGGTTACATTAGAGATAAGCGTGTTTGCCAAAGTTATCATATAGAAGACGTGACGTTATTTCCCCGCGATTAAACAACGAATCAAGTAGCAACACCAGCGGGCGACGTTCTTCGTCACAATGAACAAGATCCGCCTCACAATATTGCTACTGTTCAAAGAAACGACAACGAACGGCTTAAACATGTTTAAAATCCAATTATCATTGTTATTTGCAAAATAAATTGTTATCAATCTGATACAATGCTTCGCTCGCCCACACGACGAATGCATTTCAACAGAACTAATCAACGGTACTGTTTGTGTTTATTTTCTATTTTGCCGTCCTTTGTATGAGACTAGCGAGAGATGATGGCGAGGGAATTACAAAATAAAACAATTGTGATAACCGGGGGCGCCGCGGGCATTGGATATGCAATCGCCGAGAGCTTCTTACAGAAGAATCCAAGAGCCGTCATTGTTTTGGACATCAATGAAGAGCTCGGCGCCGAAGCAGTCGAGAAACTTGCAGTAAAATATAACGAAAGCAAAGTTGTATTTTATAAATGTGATGTTACAACAGACCTGGAAGTGATATTTAATGAAATCATTAAAACCTTCAACACTGTCGACGTGCTAGTCAACAACGCTGGACTATTGAACGACGAGCTCTTAAGACAAACCATCGATGTGAACGTGGTCGCACTCATGGAATGGTCCTTGAAGTTTTGGAAGCACATGAGGACGGACAAAGGTGGAAAAGGAGGAACAATAATAAACGTGGCTTCTATTTATGGATACAGGTTGGACCCGTATTTGCCTATATACCATGCTTCAAAGTTTGCCGTTATGGGATTCTCGAAATCATTAGGACATGTTAAAAATTTTTCAGTATATGGGGTCAGGGTAGTCGTTATTTGCCCGGGGTTCACCGCCGACACCAACTTAGGAAGTGGTGGTACGACATTTACTCCTGAATTAAAGGAAGAGTTTATACTTCATGGGAAAAAGCAGCTTTGGCAGAAACCTGAGGCAGTGGGGAAAGGAGCCGTGCAAGTGTTCGAGAACGCGGACAGCGGTACGGCCTGGCTGAGCGAAGGTGGACAGCCTGCAACACTACTGCAGTAATATTCTAGGTTAACTTTTTTGCATATTTGTAAAAAAGAATGGTCGTAGCTACATTTTGTCTATTCCGTGATTATTATCATGTTTTTATCGCTGGCTGGGTGGAGGTCGACACCGGGACGATAATCACTAAATTGGAAGTGTGTCGAATGTTGTGTGAATAAACGAAAATAAAACCCATTTATGAAATGCGCCTGTTCGAAATTTAATGAAAGTTCACATAATCCCACTTTAGTCCCTCGTTGACTGTAAATTCGCTGCCTCACCCTATTATCAGGCATAGCCATTTATGCGTAAAGATGTTTGCCGACGATGCCGGAGATGATCAACTATTAAAAAATGTAAAAGTCTACATAACGACTGTATTAGTACCTTCAAAAGAATTTCTTTTTAAATTTTTTACGTATACTGACATAGTGCATGCAATAGTCTTGCTGTCCAACATGTTTCATTATTTGTTTGTCACGGATAAATTCGGGAATCGATATTTATGAAATCTTAAACAAGTGCCTTAAGAAAGCACCTCTTTTGGCGAAATAACCAAACAAATTATTCGACGAAAACAGATAAATGTAAAACGTTTAAATATCATATAGTTTAATAGAAATAACATAGCAGCAATATTACATTTTTTTCAATGTACGAGTTGAAAATCGAGCAAACAGCCATCTGAATTCGATAAAACACCGAGATGACCGCGGCCCATTAATACCAGCTCATGCAGCTATACCATTAGTCGGCAGGGGAGTGGACGCACAGAGAGACCAAATTCCCCATATATACATCACTCTATTCCTTCCTTTTCTTATAAGAAAAAGTAGTGAAAGGTAATAGGGCAATACACTAAATCATTTATTTTCGGGCCTTCATCCGCAGCCAGTGTCCGCCGACCAGCCTCACTTGGAAGCTGTCAGGTCGCAGGCGGGCCGGCACCGGCGTGCGTGCGCACGGCGACACCTCTATATGTTGCAGCAGCTGGTACAGGGCAACTTTTAGCTCGCAAAGCGCGAATCTCGAACCTGCAAATAATAAGTTTATTAAAGTGACCAATTTGCCCGCAACACGCTGCATAAACACGCTTGCGCCTTGTTGGAGTGAAACATCTCATTTCGATTTGAAGCTGGTGTTGATCACCAAACAATAGTTCCTCGTGCGCAGCGACGACTGACGTAACATATACTATTACTCACTTATTTTAAAAAAAATACGAATGTAAGTTTTTGTAGTAAAGCCACGATAAAAACTACGTTGCTGGCTTTTTATTGCGGGAACATTTGTAAACTGTTCACCAAACGACTTGTTGTGCGTATAACGCTTACCGATACAGTTCCTGGGGCCGACGCCGAAAGGCATATAACTGAACGGGTCAATGTTATGTTTGTTTTCATCTGAGAACCTCTCCGGGTCGAATTTTTCAGGATCAGGGAAATACTTGGGGTCCCGATGGAACGCCCAAATAGGAATCTGGACCGTATCCCCTTGCCGGATCTGTGGATTTAAAAGAACTACTAAAAAAATATATCCCTGTTCAAATATGAATTATTAAATAATTGATGATAAAGCCAACATCACGCGGTGTTCCCAGGCGGTCACCCATCCAAGTACTGACCGCGCCCGACGTTGCTTAACTTCGGT
>JAODUI010000002.1:167308-181491 GCA_027563995.1 Papilio gigon | reverse complement strand
TCCGGTAAGATTCAATTGAAATAAGATTTCAGTTGTTTTTGCACGCTCAATGAATAAAAGAAAGAAAAAAAGATCTACCATAACTAATGAAGGGGTCAGAGATAACTGCACTCGTCTAAGCCCCCTTTTATTCAGTTTTATTTTGATACCTATAAATATTAAAGTTTCTCTAACGAGTAGAAAAACTTAAAATGTACAGCTCGAACTGTTTCATTCCGCAATGTACTTCTCAGATGACGAAATGAGTACAGTAAACGTAGTAGCAAATGGTCAGCTCGCCACCCGGCTAGGTACCCAGCTTCAGCTCGCGTGTGCTGTAAAACACAAGAATAAAATTAATCATTAAATTTATTCTTCAGTAAAATGCACCGCGATGCATCTCGTAAGAATATCCTCCCCATGAAATCTCGTCAAGAGTCCTTTATTTGCAGCAGTTTTTTAATAAATGCTATTGAAGCGCAATTTCTTAGCAGATGCACAAGACTTGCGGATTCCTGTTGAACATGATTCTGTCCGAGTTATTTACAAAAAAAATCATTAATGATTTTTGATCATTTTGATCATTAATGATAATCTTCATGTTTCATTAAGCTAACTCAATTTTCATTATTAACAAGTACTTCTTATAAAACATGTTGTCGGCGTCAATGAAGCGAACTAGTTGCTTTAGTTGACCTCGGCGAGTTCAGGAAAAGTCGAGAAAGTACAAGGCAACAGCTACACATTGTGGTAACGACTGCTTTTCCTTCGCCTTCGTTTTATGTACGTTCTAAGCGCGTGAAGGCGCTCAGGATCTACTAGTGTGTGTATATTGCAAGACAATCAACTGTCGTCGTCCCCCGCATCCGCCGCATCCGCCGCATCCGCCGCATCCGCCGCATCCGCCGCATCCGCCGCTCGTGAAATCATGAAAAAGATAAAAGCTCAGCGCAGACATTTTAAAACCTCACTCGTAGCTTTCATCAGTTAGATTCATCGTCCGAGCGATTTCAAATGCACAAAGACTTTTATAATGCCCTGTCAATTCAATATGTTGCACAGTCCGGTCGGAGAGCGTCTTTCGAAAGGTAACTGAACAAAACCTCACTCGGCCCGTGGTTCGCTTATTTTAATAAATCTTTTTCTAGTTTTTTGTGAATACTTGTCTGTGTTCAGATACAAATAACGGAAATGCCGCTTCGAGCGAACTATGACATATAAGTGACAAGGCACACCAACTGAGAACGTGGGCACAATACATTTTTTTACTACTAAAAGGATCCTTTAGTTTACATTTTCCATACTAAATCTCCAGCAACAATTTAATTATTTAATTAATTAAGCAACTCAATGAGTGCGGTTGGAGGTTATCTTTTTCAGATCCAAAATGATCTAGCGTCCATTGTTTTTCATTTCGAAACACGTTTGTATCTTACATTATAGAGTGCAATAATATAAAGAACGCTAAATATAAAAAAAAACACCACTTACCCCGGGTTATTCAATGAATTAAACATCATGATCATGAACTAACATGGACATAAAAAAAGCTGCGACTTGTTTGTAATATTAGAATGTTCCTCTAAGCAACATTGACATTACCGTGTAGTTTCTTTTCAGGATGACGTAGGGTAAGAGGCTTACATGAGAATAGGTTTATCCAAACTGTAGTCCCCTTGTTAAAGGAAAGAGGATTGTTTATTGTAAGAAATCCTTTTCCAAATAACAAGCCTCCCATTCCTACAACTATCCCTTTTGTAACTCGCCGCACTCGTTGTTGTCCGCTTCACCTCTTATATTTGATACGTGTTTCTGCTCCTGATTTCTTTACGACTTTAAAGAGAGGTATTCCTATATATTCTAATATACCTGCCTGCCTACGTCTCATTACAATTGCGACACGCTACCTGTGAGCCACCAGTTACTGAGCCGCGAGCCTCCTCCGCTGTTAGGACAATTTGTATCTTCCGATTGATAAAATCAAAGCCAGCAATCACATGTTTGACGACCAAAAAAATTAAAAATATGCAAAATCTAGAAGCACCGTACATGTTGTCTGCATAAGACGGTTTACATTTTTTATGTGACACGAATTTCTCGAGCCCCATTTTTAGGACGCGTCTGTTCATCGATCAACGCCTTGAAAAATGTTATGTTCGGTCTAAGTTACAAGCATTTCGCGTTACATACGCACTCGCAGACATTGTGGGGGTTAAAAAATATTCGCGATTTATCCATTGAGTCACCCAACTGTGACATGCCACTGCCGACACAACAAAATATGAACATGCTAATTTGCTTGATTAAATTCTCTTTCCACTAAGGAGTAATAAGCACAAGAAATACCTATATGTTGCTACGACAAGTTTTAGATCTAATTACATTGTGATCGTTAAATGTTGTGGTACGGAGATGGGTAGCAAATAAAGGTCTCCGACGGTATCTACATGATAAGCCCGCGTAAGCGCTTCACATGCGCCGCCGGCAGCCCTCAGCACGCGGCGCGGCGGGCCCCGGGGCCGCGGCGCTCTCCGATGAAGTTGATAGATGACGGGCGTGTAATCCCGCCAGTAATCTCCGCCTCTCTTCGCCGAATTTTTCACGTTCTACCCGCACTTTAATCCTCCGCCGCTACGCAGGATGCAGAG
The DNA here is from genome assembly GCA_027563995.1 of Papilio gigon. NCBI lineage: Eukaryota > Metazoa > Arthropoda > Insecta > Lepidoptera > Papilionidae > Papilio > Papilio gigon. Next base: position 178,864 of record JAODUI010000002.1, on the reverse strand, counting down.
CGCGCGGCGCACGGCAAGTGGCGAGACTCAGTCTTGTACCTTCTCGATATGCCTTAATTTTAAAGTTAACGTTAACAAAAGAGTTATACACAAATTGATATTTTAAGATACTTTATCGTTATTTTTTTTTAATGACTGAATGAATGTTTTTAAGTTATTTAAGTTTAAATGTTGAAATGAATTTAAAATCGTTTTTGCAAGTCTGTCCAGGTAGTTCAATTAAAATACAAATAGAAAAATATTTCACAAACCGAACCCCGGCGAATCCATTTAACGAATGAAGCCCTAATTGAATTTCGCTTAGAGTCTAAAAACTTTTTTGTACATCGCCGGGTGACGTCACCGCAAACAAATGAAATCAAAGAGAAACAAAGCAACGTGAAATTAATTCATCTCGAAATGACATTACTTTCCAGACAGAGACCTGTCATAATTGAACTGTATTATTTCTATGTTAAATTTATTCCCAGCACACATACATTTACTGTTCCTCTAGTGACAACGTCAAGTTTTCTTTTCTTATTAGAATAATTTACTATCGCATAAACATCGTCGTGAGAAAACGTTCATGCCGTTTTAAATTATTCGGATACGTTTCGTAATGCCGATCGTACACGTTAGGCGTAACTCAGCTTGTCTGACACAGGATTGCTTAACGTGTGCTGCCTGAATTATTTGTCAGGGCTGCAGTAGGGGGGAGGGCAGGGTAATATCTCGCAGTGAATAAAGATCAATCATCGCGCCTCGTCCACGTCGCGCGCACGCGTCATTGCGGAGTGACGCGCGGCGTTGCAGGCGACGCGTTATGCGGTCTGTTTCAAACTAGATATAATTACTTACTGCTTCGTCTGCAAATCACATGCGACTTAGAAACCTGCGGTAAAATGTACGTTGTCTCTGTAAAAATGTTATTTTTGTAGCTAGTATAAGGTGGTGAATGAGCAAGCGGCCACCTGGATGTGGCAAAACAGCGAAGCGACCGCCGCTCCGCCGCTCGTACCCCCCACCTAGCCCTTCATTTAAATTGTAAGAAATAAAACAAACCGAGAAGCTTTAGTTGGCACGAAGCCCCGTCTATTTGTTCCATTTAACGAACAGGAAATAGTCCGAAGAATAATTACGTAGCAGCCTGCAGCCAAGGCATTGAACAATTTGTACGGTTACGTTTGTGTCTGTGCTGGTGCCCGCACCGGAGCCGGTCCGGTGGAGGCGCCAACGGGGCAGAACGCGCCGCGTTTTGGTGCATTTGCGCCCGCTCTGCCCTCCGCGCCGCGACCTCATTGCGACTAACTCCACGGAGGACTTCACCAGGCATGTGTTGCATCCCAATTTAGGTAAACATAACATGGATAAGTAAATATCTCACTCTGAAACATTTATCCATATCCATTTTTGCCCATTTCCAAATATTCACACTGTAATAAAACATGTTATTTCACAGTCCACAACAGATATCGTCGTGTCCACAGCAAGTTAACATAGACGCTAGGACTAATTGCCACTAGTAGGAATTGAATTATATCCGCTCGGTGCCGTCACGTCGCTATTAAATATGCTATTGTTAGAAAGAGGTCGCACGCTGTAACTTGTAAATGACTTACGAGGCACGAGAAGGTGTCGATGCGAACACATCTAAACTGTTCGCATTCATCTTGTTTTTTAAGGTCTGAAGTAATGAGGCAACGTGCAGTTTATTCAAAAATATATGTTTATTGATAGATGAAGCTTGTCTTAATGAACTTGCTTAGTCACTCGCGGACAGTCATCTTGACCCAGTGGCCCCCCTCCAATCTGACTCGGATGGTGTCATTGGCGAGCGTCGCCGGCCAGGGCGTCTTCTCGCTGGCCGACACCTCGATGTGCCGCAGCAGCTGGCAGATCACCACTTTGATCTCACACTGTGCGAATCTCGAACCTGTAGCAAGAAATATTCTGCTACATTCAAGTACTTACACTGCGGACTCGTAACTACTGACCTCGCCGCGAAGTTGTTATTGACATTATTCGTACAAACGCAAAGAAATTAAAATTCGCTATAAACACTTACCGATACAGTTCCTGGGACCGACGCCGAAAGGCATATAACTGAACGGGTCAATGTTATGTTTGTTTTCATCTGAGAACCTCTCCGGGTCAAACTTCTCGGGATTAGGGAAATACTTGGGGTCTCGTTGGAACGCACAGAAGGGAATTTGGACTATATCGCCCTTCCGGACCTGAGAATGGAAAAGTTTACAGTTCTGTTATCGATAGCACTTTTCACGTTTATTACTTTTATAATAAGTAAACAAAACATGACTTTGAAATGTTTATCTGCGCTCAGACAGTCATTGTATAATATGCGATAGTTATCAAACATTAGAGCGAGACACTTCCTTCAATGACATTTCTAGGAAAGCCAATTATATTGAGAAGTTACAACTAAGCATAGTAAAGGCATTGGTAACTTACAATATAATCCTGCGTAGCTTTGCTGTTAGGTCTACCCAAGTTGTAGTCTCTGGCAGCTTTACGGTCGCCCACAGGCACCGGCGGCCACAGACGCAGCACCTCTGCAACATTAGAACTATATAGAACCTCCGTAAACTATTTTGGTAAATATTTAGCTGTATCGCGACTCATACAACTAGCTTAAAATATTTATGTTCGTGTACTGATAACCTTCGAAATATAAACAGAAACACTGAGGTACGTTTATATATGATTGATACAGGCCTTACCAGAAACAAACATATCCAAGTACTTCATGTGCAGTATAGCGTCGTAGTCGAACTTGCTCTTGTCGGGGCCGAGTGCGTCGTCGATCTCCTGCACCAGACGCTCCTGCACCTCCGGGTGCATAGCGAGCGCGTACATGGCGAAGCTGAACACACTTGAAACCGTCTCGAAACCCGCGACCAGGAAGATCATCGCCTGAGAAAGCAAGTCCGCGTCCGACCAAACTGGAACGATGGACACTTACGAAATGAACAAGAATGAAAATGAAACAGTAAATATTAGTAATAGTATTACTAAATAAGATGAAGTAAGCAAACTTTTTTGCAGTTAAAATGTGCTAAAAGCGTCTACGTCAATTTACTTGTACTGCTGCACTCAGAGTTATTAAGCGGTCCCTATATAAAGAAAGTATCCCTGAGTGACCAATTAACGACTCTAAGTGCGGCGGTAAAATGCTAATTTGTCTTTATCACAACTTCACTTCTCCTATAACATGAGGAAAAACAACACAGTTACCTCGAGCTACTTTAGTTTTGCCGATTGTGGACTCCTGGACTGTCGCATAGCCGACGTCTGCGTCCTTCGCCACTTTGCTGTCGTGAGACAGCGTGCCTATACAAGAACAAAATTGATGAAAAAGCATTTGAAAATCGTTTGTGTCCAATGAACGCTTTCATTTGCTGGTACGCTGACTAGTTGTTCGAGGAGGAAGAATAAGGAAAAAACTTTGACAGTCGCGTGTGCTATTGAGTATACTCTATCAAAGTACCTCACTTCTTCTACATCCGTACAGCCGTTCTGCAGCAACATGGACACTACCATTCATACTTACAGTCATTCAAATTATAATATTTTTATTAGTAAAAAGTAAGATAACAAACGAGCTTGTACATTATATTATACCTTTCTTGGCCTCCATGAGAAGCTGTATCATGTCGTTCCTGAGCACCTTCTGCTCCTCGCGCTGCTGCATGGTGCCCAGCACCAAGTTTTGGAAGAATGGCTTCAAAAACTTTTGAGATAGAGTGAAGCCAAACAACTGAAACGAAAAACGTGTCTTGCAGTGACGGAGCCAGCAATAATGACACCGGTCGTACGAACGGCCCGTTCCATTGGGATACAGTCTCGACAATAGAGAAGGCAGTGACATTTTTGGTTCTGAATTTTTCCAATTAATTTCAACAGACAGATAATGTTTTGTAACAAAGAATGTTTTACATAACATACCTTCATGAGTCTCGGCATTGACCAAAAACCTAAAGCTTTCAGTGCTCTCGAAAAGGTGATCGTAGTCAGGGTCCTGGAGTATTCGTAGAACAAATTGCCTTCTTCCAATGATTCTACCCGCAGACCGAACGCGCAAGAAGCGATGACGTCGTTGGCGAACCGTGATCCCAAGTCTTTACACTCTACGTCTACGTAATTCGCTATGAAAACAGAAATCGGTTAAGTTCCGTTTCGTTGGTATTTAATGTTACAATACATCAAATGTCGTCCACACACACTGCACGAGCAATGTTAGGTTTTATGTTACGATTTAATCATCTTTAAAATTTGTCAGCGAAGTTGTACTACGTACTGCCAGAATCCTTAATCTTCTTCTTCAGCATGTTAACCATGTGGTCGCCAACTTCCACCATCAAGGGGATCATGGCACGTATCTTGGTACTCGTGAACGCCGGGCTCATAGTTGACCGCATCGCCTTCCATTCTTCGTCTGTAATCGTCTTAATCTTAAAGTAATCATTTAGCGCGGAGTGTCCTTACCATAGAAATGAAAACATTTCAACATGTGTGTGTGTGTATGAAATCTTTGTCATTATTAAATCCATTTAGTAAACACAGAATTTCAGATTCCGTGTATTTTTACCTGTCTTTCATTGATTTTTTTTGTAAATAACTAGCTGACCCTGCGAACTCTGTTTCGACTTAAAGGCAATAAATAAACAGATTTTTGAATTTATTAGGAAATACAGAAAAAAAAGCTTTTCCTCCTCGGAAAAAACGCGTGTATGGGAAATGGAAAAAGGCTATTTTTAAGGCTTTCACGGAAGTTTTTCTAATTTTTTAACCTTTTAAACCTTCCCTAGACCTCCAGGAACATTCCAAGACCAAGATAAGATAAATCCCTTCAGCCGTTCTCGAGTTTTAGCGAGACTAACGAACAGCAATTCATTTATATTCATTTATATATATATATAGATTACCTTTTAAAACCAACAGAGTTCTGCCGAGCAAAGGATCCGAAAAGTCTTCGCCGAAGCCACGTCTGTCTATGAAACATTCGAAATCCTTTACTCCGATCTGCTTCACCAGTTTCGTATCTTTGATTACTACTAATGTATTCAACAACTCGTAGTATCCAACGAAACTAAAAATAATAATATTCCGTTAAATATAACGATCAACATTGTAGCAGCACGTAGCACGTTGTACAGACACTATACAGACGACGACTATGAATTCTGTTCTCTGCAGTATATTAGTAAAATAAATTTCACTCTTCTCCGTCATGAAGAAATGCTTTCAAGACTTTTAATAGTTAATTGTTCGAATCAGTTAATTAAAATTATTATCCAGAGCAAGGAGGTATTTATAAAATATAAAAAACACTTACTTGTCATCGGGAAAGGATAGGCATAGTTTTGTGTATCGATCTACAACATTCTCTTTGCCCATTAATGTGCGACCGCTGTTACCGACGACAGGCAGCACCGGGAGATGATTGACTCCCGCTTTCGCGAACTTGGAATGTACTTTCCTCGTATACAACACAAACGCCACTAAGGCTATTGCAGCCCACACGAGGTACAGCATCTTTCTAGATATGAACGGAAACGAAATATTTTTTCAATCCACCATCATCGTCAGCCAGCTCCCACCGAAAACTCTAGTTAACCCTAAGTTAGACGCCCTGAGTCCCGAGTGGATTTGTTGACTTCACACGCATCTTTGAATTTATTCAGAGATCTGTGCAAGTTGCGTCACGATGTTTTCCTATTCAGTGAAAGCACCGGTTAACATAAATATGAAGTTTGAAAATCGAATACAGTGCTACACGGCGGGCATCGATCGATTTGGGTGACGTTAATAGATAAGTACTCCGCCATTATTGTCCGGTATGGAGATTGTTTTGAATGCATGTACCGTATTTGATGCGTGATTTGTATTTATAGTTCGTATATTTATAGCCAACGAATCTATCCTGACTTGTTTATTTCCTTTAGGTATCTCATAGTTTTACGTTTTAATTTCAAATGATTCCTAATTTTGTTAATAAATTCTGTCTCTTTCCCGGTTCACACATTTTTTGTTTAGTCAAAACGCTCTTCTTGGTTTTTTGTGGCCATCGAGCGTCGTCGCGTCACGCGCTCGATGGCTTCTCGTCGTTCTCCGTCTACTTCCTCCTGACGTCATCTTTGAGATTCGTCAACACGAATTGTAAATATTAGTATATGAACATACAACTCGCTCTCAAAACTACGTGTACATTATCGTACATACTCGTTGTTTATGTCTGTTGTCTACGATGTCACCTATGGTGTCATTTACACGACCGAACCTGGGACGGTATACAAATATCTCTGTAATACTTGTCACGAGGGTTTTTTTATATGACAAGGGGCAAACGAGCGACGCGATCACCGAGATGATCATCGACTCCCACGAACATGCGGAACACTAAAAGAGCAGATGCGCCGCCGGCCTTTGAGAAAAAGATGCGCTGGCTTCTCGACGGATGTAGATGTTTCAAAAATTACATGACTAACGTTTCGATACTGCTATTAGGTGACATTTTTTTATAGATATGTACGGAAAAAATAAATGACTTTTTTAAGATGACTACGATTTTGTGAAATTAAACAAAAAATAGGAAGTAGGTACTCACTGTTTTTATTCTTTCTTTGATGTGAGTTGTTGGAGGTGTTGAAAGTGATTGATAGCCGCGGCGGGCGCTGCCCGCTAATATAGTAGCGGCATGATGCAATCCGCGCCGCCACTGCGAAAGATATAGCGTGTGTGTTCGTCATATTGTATATCTAACTGCGGCCAGCGTAGTGATAAAATTAACAACACGATGTTTTTAGGCGACGAAAAATAAACTTAGAACCAGACGCCCCCCCCCCCCTCCACCTCCCTGCACGATCTGAATAGTCATCAGAAGACTTGTGAAGGGGTGGACAGCCTTCTCTTAAAGCTCTTAATCTTCCGGTAATAATCGTACAGCGTGTCGACAGAACACGCTCTCGCGTCGTTACTGCCGCTCTGACGGCACAGTTAAAGTGGTAGAGTTAGGCAATGTGACATATGAACCTCACTGAAGCTCCGTGCTATTGAAATACTTTGCGTTGATTTACGTTTAAACGCTGGCCAGATGCAAGAAAGTAATGCTAAAAAAATCACGCGGACGAACATGGAAACAATCACGAAATATGACACGGAATGGTGCGAGCATAATGATAAATGTTTACTAATTTTGGTCCTTTGCACATATTAAAGTACAAATCTAATTTGTGTCAGACGCTGCTTTGTTAACTTGCAAGCCGGGCAGAAATTACCTTTTAACTTCATCACGGTGCTTAATTCTGCAAAATATATTCAGATTTTGTTCGTACTTAAAGATAGTCAAAATTTCAATTACTCTATACTAGCGGCGACTTGGCCATGATCAACCACGCCAGCCCAATGTTTTAGTTGGACGGTAGAACGTCAAATAAATATGAGATACGAAAATCGTAAAACATGGACATGGTGGGCATCGAATCCAATACCCGCTACAAGCTGACAAGTCTAATGTTTAACCGTGAGCCACCGACGAAGAAAAATGTCCAACATACTTTATGCTAAAAATTGTTCAAACAAACAAGACTAATGGAGGACACCATCACCATCATCACAGGTGATGCACTTGTCCAGTTATTTCTCAGTTGTCGCCTACCTAAGGTATTTCAAATATCCAGGAGTCTAGACTGTGTTTTGATTTAACAGTAAGTCAGTTTCTTTTCTATATTTATGACAAAAGTAGCTTGCACGGAGTTCCCCATCATAAATAGCAATGTCACTTACGGAACTAGATCCGTGCAATGAGACAGCGGACTTCAAAACAATTCATTGACAATTTTAAAGACAAAATAAATGATAACGATAACATTAGAGCCTAGTCATATATTTAACTAGTTATTTCTCGCGTCTTTGTTCAACCTAACATAGAAGTCGTTATCTCTAGACAACTGTACTGACTAATAACAGCTTTTTCCACGCATTTACAATACCTACAAGTTGTTCTTATTTAAAAGGTGTCAAACAAAATAAAGCTTTACATTATGTACAGCTATAATTACTACGCATAAACGGTATATAGTATCTGTAGATTAAAACTTCAACCTAGAGTCCCTGTCCTATAACTAGCCTTCGCCCGCGACGTTGCCCGCCAATGTAGCCTATACATCGTCCCGGCTGTGCTCCACGTTTAACCGTTTCGGAGCTACGAGGAAACGTCTGTCACTGCATTGTAACTTCCAAATAAATATTATTAGCGACATTGTAAATATCAAGAGTGGCAAATATCAAAGGACACATGTAGTCGCACACTACGTGGGTTCGCTGAATCATTTGACAGTTTCGTGAATAAACTCAATCGTCTTCCTCGCCTTTGTTTTCTTCGTCGACACCGGGCCTTATCTTTCCTTTTATTACCTGCCAGCATTGATCCTCGACGTCGTCAGCGCTGGGTTACGAAAAACATACCATGTGTGTTTAATTGTAATTTGAATTATAGGTCTGTTTTGGGTTCTTAGCTAGGTGGGGTGGTGCGCGGTTGGAATAATTTTAAATAGTTTCAGGTAGTTTTATGTGGTTGTGGCGATTTCCCGCCGCGCTCTGCGCCGGCCGTGGGTGACCGGACGACTGTGCTTCCGGCAACCTACTTCTAGGGATAGGGGACAAGAAGAGAATCCCACATAACAATGCGTCTTCCTGTGTAAATTGCAACCAACTAAAGTCGCCGCGAGCAACAGCTATGTATTAAATGATTAATACAATTGACTACTTCTGAAACACGGCCGTCGCAACGCCCCGGCGATTAGATTACAGCATGTTATCTAACACAAATATGATATCCCCTCGTTTCCCTTTAAATGTAAGCGATTTCCGACTAAATAGATAAGAACAAATAGTCTTAAATTTCCTATATAATATAATCATCTCTTTTCGGAGTCTCGGGCACATTCTCTCTCTCTCTCAAGAGAAAAAACACTCCTGTACTGTTGTTGTGCAGCTACTGCCATCCACAGGTCCACGATTTTAACGAAATTGGGAATTGAAGTTTGTGTCCCGTTGGACCGATCGACCCGCCGAACGATTGATCGCATCCATGCCGGTCCGTTTAACGGCTAACTACGGAACTGATACATTTCTGTAGTAACAAATGTCTGGCAACTTCAAATGTCACAACGCAAATACTTTAAATATTCCTAAAATCATTGTGTCCTTTTGTCTACCGAGGATCGTCACTCGGCTTGTAACCTTTATAGAAAACCACGTTTTACAATTTTTCAATATCGAAAACTGCCATCTATACTAAAATTACGAGAACGCGAAGTATTCATCTTGATTTGAACCATTGATCCTCAGATGGCGCTAAACGAAGTATGCTAGCGCGGGAAAATTATTTTAATCAATTCATCCACAACATAATTAACAATTACAATAGTACAAGAAATAAGTAAGTCAAAAAGAAATCTTTATTTCTATTTACTTAAATACTTGAATTCGTAAACCAATAACTTATTTTTAAACGTCTTGTTTACCTAGGTGTCTCGGCACATGCGGGTGATAAATGATACGTTAATGTGAATTAAGATTTATAATTCACAAAACTTTGACTGAAAAAAGTGACTATTGGAACTGATTAACGATAAGACTAAATAAACATTGAAATAAATAATGTAACATTTATACATCGCTTATGTTATTACTTCAAAACAATTTTCACGCAGTTTCTCAAGTTTATTGTAAACAACACGTGACCGCAGCGCGGCCAGGCACTCGCCATATCAGATGATAATATAGAAAAGAAGTTGTTAATTCAAACAAGACAACAGATAGATCGGCACGCCGCCTCTTATAACATGCACTCGACCGGCTCAGTATTCTCGAACGTTTGACATAACGCGCACGTCGTGCTAAAAACCAGTTTTATTGATTTAATTATAATACAACTTTAAAATAGTAAAACGAAAATAAACGGTAAGATCTTTAATATGCGACAATTCGTGTTGTGACTGTAACTGTAAGGTTTGTAGATAGGCAATACAGGCATAATAGTGTTGTTCAGTGCGCGTCTGTTTACAGTGAGAGCGCTGCCGGTAACGGTTTGTTTTCTGCATTTATAGATTGAAGTAATTATGTTTGAAGTACATAATTAAATGTTATACTTGATATTAACGTGAACTACTCTATTACATCACATTTACTACCTCCAGCGGCGGACGTATAGTTAGCAACACTACCAACGGTCCTGGACATTATGTACGCAACTTATAAATAGGACTACAATATTACTAACGATTTATCATTTATTAGAAAAAACCATAAAAATGTCATTACACAGTTAATGTTTCATTAAAACATTACTGACGAACTTTTAAATGAGTTCCAGTGCTCGAGCGCCACTGCGACACCGCTCCACTCACTACCGACAACAACAAAAGTATAAAAACCGACATTTTCTAAAGTATTAGTACATAGTATTTTTATTTACGAAACAGCTACCACCCACAGCCGGCCAATAGTTGTGATAATAATAATGATTTATCTCATGACGCAACTATACATATTTTTATATATGTATACCTAACAATATAGTAAGTATTTTAATTGAGTGGCTACATTATGTAATCTACAGTTTGTACTGGTACGATAGACTAGAGGTTAAACTATACTGGACTATAATTATAATAATAACACAACGCGACCATCACAAGATGTCTTATCACTATACTCGTCAGGCATCAAAGTGCGTCACTTCCCTGGCGCATCTGCGTTTTATGATCGAAGTCAAAAGGCAACCATATTCAAATCTTTTCTGCAATTCTCCTGCTTTTTCGCCACACCGGAAATGAGAGCGATAACAACATACCTAATAAGAAGTCAGGAATAATAACTTAAATGAAGAAGTCGTTGGATGCGGCAGGAGGAACACGTACTGTGGGGAAGACCAATGTGCAGCAGTGGGCAAACATGGGCTAACGATGATAATGATCCCTAGTAATCTAACAGGAGTGGAGCCCGCGGCTGCTGCACGAACGACCAGGTCGATCGGTGCAGTGCGCGCACGAGCATGCAGAGTGTGAGTAATTCCGACTGCGCACGTGCAAAGCTAAGACGAACAAATATCATTTTCCTCAGTTTTGCTAATTAAAAGTCTTGTAGATCTTGTATCAAATGTAAAGCAGAGCTATTGGCAGCGGAAGCTTCCAAGTTTTTCGACTTAAATATTAATAAATAAAATACTAGAAGTAAGTGCTAAGTATTGTTGTTTCCGTTGGACTCGCAGAACTGTTCGTAAATAAAGTTTAAACCAGCAAGTCTAACTGAACGACGTGATTATTATCGACTAAAAGCAGTTCAAACAAAGTACAGTATATCGTACATAATGTAGGCTTTATACAGTGTGGAAACATCCCCAGTAAAGCCTAAATTACACATAAACTTATAAATGGCACAGTTAGTAAGAACGATAAAAATAGAAGTTTTCTTTGAAATAACTTTTAGACCGAAAGAAATTGTCCAAAGTTATGTAAGTATAACGCCAGCCTGTCCCCCCCCCCCCCCCCC
>JAODUI010000002.1:140499-160582 GCA_027563995.1 Papilio gigon | reverse complement strand
TCACCGAAGTTAAGCAACGTCGGGCGCGGTCAGTACTTGGATGGGTGACCGCCTGGGAACACCGCGTGATGTTGGCTATTTTGCTATTGTTTCATCCACGAAATTTTTCTTTGATTAATACACTAATATGTTTTGCGTATTTGTTGCAGCTATGGCCATCTAGCGAGTAAAGGCTTACTATATATAAAGATTACAAAATAACGCCATCTAGCAACGAATTTGTTTTTACTTTAAATCCAATATGTCATATTGATATAATTTTGTTCAATTAGATGTCGCTTTAACAAATTTCATCGAAATATTTGAAAGCATATTAATAATTGTCAAAATTGTTAAACCAGTAATTTTATATATTAGATATGACGATCGTACTTAACTTAAGAAATGTTCTACTTTTTTATATTACATAGTCCATTTTTCTTTCTTAGCAACCAAAATCCGATGATAGATGTCGCTAGTAATTTGAATTAAAATACCTCACAGTTAAAAATGTTAAGTAAGTAAGAAGTAACCATGTACATTATTACACATGTATCAAACCTAAACCGATGGAGGTACTTAATAGTATACGGATGTGAATAGAATATATTAACAAACACGGATCCAGTTGTAGAATTGGACAGTCTCTGTTCGCTTCCAGTATACTAAACGGTAATGGTCACAAATAGATAAATTTACGCAACTCTATATTCTCGATTGTGCATTGTCCGGCCGAGGTGGACTCGATCTATTGATCTGTTTGTTGGCAAATCGAGCAGCTGCCGTCGATGCGTTACGGCGGGATTGGGCCACACCTTGCCTCTATTACCGCACAATGCTAGATCATCGCAACGTAATACATTTCAATTGCGAAACGAACTTTAATAGATAAGGCGTACGATTGTCGACTGCTCGGAATGCTTATGTTAAAACTTATCGATGAAGGAAGTAGGTCCTTACAAGCTTTCAAGTTGCAATAACGATAAATATTATATTGCCACAATTTCTATACACAAGCAGCACCTTAGTAGCAGTAAATCAGAAGCAGGAGGCATATATCGGATAAGGCATGGTAAAAAAAAAAATCTCGTATGCAAATTGTATGAATACTTTTGAACAATCACTCTTGTTCCCAAACAGCACGACATCTAATTAATCACTGCTGTCGTGGTCTGCGACACACGGGGCGGGAAGTAGAAACGAATCGTGCGACACACACAATACACAATTCGGTTAAACATCAGAAACAATTTGATTTAACAAGTAAGTTTTAGAAACAAAATGTCCGATAAGAAATTATGATTATTCACTTCTAAGTGTTTAAGACAATGTTTTGTTTTAAATAGTAAGTATCCGATTGTATCTACATTGATACTAAAGTCGTGTACTTTATGAAAATTCAGTCTGTATTTAAGAAAATCAATACAATGACAATTCATCGTCGTTGCTATCTTCATATCTAAATGTACTATAATAGAGGAGACCGAAAACGTCCCACGAGGAGGTGCGTCACGTCCCGTGTGCACTGCCCGCACTAAGAGCCCGTCTGCAGACCGCACGCACCACTTCTTTTTAATAGAGCAGAGAGCGGGCGCGCCTCGCACAAAACATACGACAGTATCATTTGACAATTTGTGAGCAATCACTGCATTGTCGCCGCTCTTTATTCAGCGGCAGATAATACGTGGAAAATTGTCATAGCCATTGTGCTGCGGCCTTTGTTGGTCTAATGACAGCGGTCAGATTTAGTTGGCTTCGAACTGGTGATCAGTGCAAACTCGCCGGTGCCCCGGGCTAAGCTTCCTCGAGCTACTAAAATTCACATAAATGCTATGTTCAAAGTGACAGTAGTCACATTTCAGATATTTAAATTAAAAGTTCGGTAATGTTGAAGTGTGAGCCACGCACAAGGAAGTAGTTAATTTAAAAACCCAACTGTGTCAATAAATACAGCTGATGAACATTAATAAGAAGATTTAGCAAAAAGAAACTGATATCATAGTCAATGGCGTACCCTACAGACGTGCAAACGGCGAAGCTAACGCAGAAAATGTCAAGAAACTCAAACCCTTACCACATAAAGAGACCGATGAACGCATTTATGGTGTGGTCGAGACTGCAGAGGAAAAAGATTTCGATGATGAATCCGAAACTGCACAACTCCGAGATATCAAAGAGACTCGGCCTCGAGTGGAAGAGCTTGGACGAAACGGAAAAGAGACCGTTCATAGACGAAGCTAAAAGGTTAAGGTTGAAGCACATGCACGACTACCCGGACTACAAATACCGGCCGCGGCGGAAGAACAGACTGGACACCGCGTACACCAATCCTACGATGTACACCAGAGAAGCATTCGTAGAGATTGAACCTAGGCCTGATCCAAACTATCAAATGCCCGTCAATTACACTGAACATCAATTCATGTACAACAATATGATCAGTTACCCGGTGCCGGCGATGTCACAGACGTCATTTGTGCCGACGACCATCAGACCCAAAGAGGAAGCCTTACCCAGTCTGGACTTAAGGCCCCTACCCTCTATAGAGAGTATATCTCCGAGACCTTTCGCAGTCGTCAACCAGCAGATGATGGTGAAGGCCTATCAGGACTTGCATTACGTGCCCGGTGACGTCACTAGAATTTCGTATCATTACCCGTTCGGGGTGCAGTAGATTGCTGGAGGTGTTTTAGTGAACACGAGTTTTGATTACGAATCTGTTATACTCATTATCTCCTTACACAAATTAATCGAAAATTATGTGCATGTTCGTGATCGTAATTTTGTAAAGTTTTACAGAAATAGGTTTTGTGAAAATGTTCATTTTGGTTTAGAAGACACTGTCTCATGAGTATATAACGTCTTGTATCTATTTATAATAAGTCATTACAAAATACTGTATATGTAAAATTAGATGTGGTTACTGCAGTTTGACTTGGCACTTCGGGAACAAGACTACTGCTTAGCACGACGTGCCAAGTCAAGTATTGTTATTAAACTTGTTAGTTTGCATAATAAAGACCATAATAATGTATCAGTAAGTCTTCTTAATTACCTATATATGAATATAGTTGGTTTAGTTCTAACACTACATAAAATTGGAGCATTTTAAGAGACTCTTAGGAGCAATCTTGAATTCGACTCAAAATTCTATCAATTTCTTCCAACAGCTTTTTTTTACAATTCGAATTTACCGAGCGTTTATTTTGATTTTATTCAAAATTGATTATTACTTACAAGTCAGCGATACTGGATAAGTTTCTTCACAACAAATTTACTATATTTAGATAGAGATAGTTTGGCATTGGTGTTTACTAATGAAACTCAACTTTGTCACTATTTATATAACCAAACACAGAATATGCTGTTGTAAGTTTTACTAAATATATAAGCATAATGTATCTCCAATCGGACCCCGTCATTTCCTGAGAACTGGAGCGTTGGCGATGATTCGTTGGATCGCGTCACGTCACGTCACGTCGCGTCACGTCAGAGTAATGTCTGCGTCATGACGCGACACTCCTCGCTCCTCGGACAGATTGATGGAGCCTGTAATTGATTGTCTGAAGGGAACTGAGCCCATCAGATAACATTTTTGTCATCAACAATATGCTATCGTTTGCTTATAGTAGGGGAATTATAGGAACACAATATTTGAATCCATATTTTTTGCATCAATAAGAAATACCTAATTATTGCGTATTGAAAAAAAAATAACTTCACCAAATCACAACTGACTCATTACAATATTTAGTAATATGTAAGAAAAATACTTTGAAATGTTTTGTATATATTTTTAATCTAATTATATAAAAAGTATGAAAAAGTTTTTCACTATGCAAACTATGGAAACAGTAAGATACTGACTCTTGCATTAAAAAAAGCTGTCGCCAACGTCCATACCACGTTGAACACACCGGTTCTCGTCCGATCACCGAAGTTAAGCAACGACGGGCGCGGTCATTACTTGGATGGGTGACCGCCTGGGAACACCGCGTGATGTTGGCTTTTTGCTGTTTTTTTTTCTTAAAAACAATGTATATTTTCTAGTAGACAGATAGCATTCTTTCTTAGCATACCTTTTTTAATTTTTTACAATAAAAATGTAACCTGAATTAGTATCTGACACTTGCGTTCAAGGAAGCTGTCGCCAACGTCCATACCACGTTGAACACACCGGTTCTCGTCCGATCACCGAAGTTAAGCAACGTCGGGCGCGGTCAGTACTTGGATGGGTGACCGCCTGGGAACACCGCGTGATGTTGGCTTTTTGCTGCTTTCTAATTTATTTTCATCTTTATTTTCTTAATTTCACAACTTTTTTTCAATAAATTTTTAACAAATTTCCATTCATAAATTGTTTAATACAATGTAAATATAAATTGCATCCAATTGGAAATACTCAATGGATTCCGTTAAAAAAGCTACTTATTTTGGTTTTGTAGCTTTGTTGTTTTTTTACTTTTTACATTCGATTGCTTCAATGATTAATTAGTTACAGCTTGGCTAGGCTATAATCTAGCTTATCAATTTGTACAACATAGGTAATAACACAACAAAACAATATACCTATGTAAATGAGTCAGACAAAATAATTACGTGTTCTTAGTAATTAAGATAGAACACAAATGTAGTCAGTACATGCTTCATATGCTGATCAGATGAAAAAAAATATTGAATTTGATATTTTGTACGAGACACCGCGTCGCGAGCAACATATAAACAAGTGAATAATAACTGAACTGAAGTTGTTTCGTTGCGCGGCGTGTCGTCGCGGCGATGTGCTCGTGTGCTAGTGCACTCGAAGCTCTGACTCCTTCCCATGTCAGGCACGCAGCCAGAAGTGGGTCTGTGTGCGTGACTGCATCATTGAATTACGAATTAACATCGTAACATCGAAGTATGTAAAAACCGGTTATATTTAATACATATAATTCCATACATTATACAATTAAAATAAAATAACAGTAAAGAATCATCAGTGCAAGCGATCGAACAAGATCGAAAGAAATAAACACAGCCACGTCTGTTTCAGGTGAGGTGGATACATTGTGAGCGGAAAGTTGTTCACCGCCTAAGCTTGAGAGCGACCCAATGGCCGCCTTTCATTTGAAAATTGAAGCTGTCGCTAGCGACCTGCGCCGGCACGCAGGTCCGCGGGCACGGCGCCAGCTCCACGTTCAACAGCAACTGGTACAGGAACACCTTGACCTCGCAAAGCGCGAACCTCGAACCTGTATAAACACCGCTCATAGACATTTGGATATCATCCATCCATTCCACGCTAACCTTTGCTTCTCAATTTCTCTATTAGTGGCGCTACTTTTAACCTTCCTCAAACAGTTACTCATTCTTCGTGTTATCCATTCTCGATCGATCTCAATCTCGACTGAGAATGGATAATATGATCGAGAGAAGCGACGACACTAACCGATACAGTTCCTGGGCCCGACGCCGAAGGGCATGTAGGTGAAGGGTTTGATGAGGTGCTTGCGCTCGTCCGAGAAGCGCTCCGGGTCGAAGCGGAGCGGCCGCTCGAAGTACGCGGGGTCGCGTTGAATAGACCACGTCGGGATCATGATCGTCTCGCCCTTGCGCACCTGACACACGTTGCCATAGTGAGAAAATTCATTTAATTGTTACTTTATTGAATGTTCTGCGAAAGACAATGAAGCAACATACATTAATAAAAACTTTTCCGTATGATTGAGCAAACGTACATTATTATCAAGTACCCCATGTTTTAGTAATGTACAATAATATTTAATCCTTAAAAATTAAAATTTATTTTCAAAAAGTACAAGTCAGTTGAGTGCGCGCATCGAGTGAAAGTTTTAGTGGAATCCCCGTCGCACCCTATTCATTCTTTCCGGCATATTCGGGTAGACGATCAATCTTTTGCCATCTTATATTATAAAAAATATAACTTACAATGTAGTCTTTAGTCGACTGCTCATTACATTTTCCTAAGTTGTAATCCTTGACACAGAGCCTATCCAACGCGACGCCAGGAGGCCACAATCTGAGCACCTCTGAAAGCAACAAATATACATGTTTCTGTACAAGCGAAAGGATTTCATACGACTTTTCTCCAAAAGAGTGCCTTCAACCTTCACTTTTATAATTTTTGCAATTACTGTGGGTAGCTTATTTAACGTAGGAGTTCCAGTAACTCACCCGACACAACCATATCCAAATACTTCAGTTCCTGTATAGAGTTGAAGTCAATTTTCTCGTTGTTTTTGAGGTGGCATTCCTTTATCTCCCGATACACCCGCTCCTGCACCTCCGGGTTGACCGCCAGCTCGTGCAGCGCAAACGACATCGCCGTCGACACCGTGTCGAAGCCCGCGATAAAGAACAACATCACTTGCGCCACTAAATCACTGTCCGTCCATACTGAAACAAAGTTATATTGACAACCCCAAAAGTCTAGCAGCGCGTTATCCACCTTAAACTTGCGTTAAACATATTCGTTTAATGTAAACCAAACAAAATATGAACAGCCAGTTCCACAGCCAAGACAGACAAGAAGAACTTTGTAACCATGAACTTAAGTGCTTAAATTGTAGCATTGAAAAGGAAATGACTTAATAAACAATGGCAATAGCAAAGTAAAAAGCGACTGAGCTCTTACCGTAGTCCACGTTCTTTTTTCCAACAGCCGACTCCTCGACGGTGGCGAAACCAGCATCTACGTCCTTACGGTTCTTTTCCTCGTGTTTTAAGTTACCTTAAATAATTGGGAAATCGTGAAGATTGGTCAGAAATTGAGCAGCTGCCTTGTAATATGACACGAGCTCTATCTATTACGAGGGATGCACCATCTATGGCAAGAACAGGCTCCTTCCATCGTCTAAGTGCCGCACACAGCTGCCGAACGCCACGCAGCAGCTTGGTTATGTAATATTTGTACTCTTATCTAGCCAGAAGTATTTTTTGTTCAGAGGTCATTGTTTTTGTTTCTGATGTAGAAAGAAAGTCACCTTTCTTGGCTTCCATTAACAGGTGGATCATGTCAGGTCTGATGATATTTTTCTCTTCGCGGTCGCGTATTGTTTTCAGCACCAAGTCCCGGAAGAAAAATCTTGTTGCTTCCGAGAACAGTGTGATCCGGAACATCTGTCATATAAAGTTCTTCTACAATTAGCGGTGATTTTCAAAACAATCGTGTATATTTAATTTACAGTTATAATTAAAGTCGTGGCTATGAACGCAAGTAGCAGTACAACATCGCTGCAGTGACGTCACAGCCAATGACGACGTAAGCAAAGAGCGCTCACCTTCGCGACCCCCGGCCAAGAAGTTAGAGCTAATAACTTGAGCGATTGCTTGAAGTTAAATGTGACAGTTTCCTTGCCCTTTTCGTAGAAGGTGTCGTTTACTTCAGCCTGCGAGTCGACTTTGAGGCCAAAAGCGCAAGTGGCGATGACGTCATTGGCGTAGCGAGTCGTCAAGTCCTTGCACTCTAACTCGATTGAATTATCTACCAAAAAAACAACACTAAGTCATTACAAAGTTAGCGTCCGGCATTTGCGGTTTTAATCCAACGCGCAATTTCAAATTAAAAATTGCCTACTTCCAGAATCTTTTATCTTCATCTTTA
This sequence comes from Papilio gigon, assembly GCA_027563995.1. Lineage (NCBI taxonomy): Eukaryota > Metazoa > Arthropoda > Insecta > Lepidoptera > Papilionidae > Papilio > Papilio gigon. The sequence goes on along the minus strand of JAODUI010000002.1, from coordinate 152,997 downwards.
GCAAGTCAATCATCTTTTCGCCAACTTCAATCATGAACGGCACCATCAAGCGTATCTTGGAGCTGGTGAACGCTGGGCTTAGGGTCGAGCGCATCACTTTCCACTCTTCACCTGAAAAAATAATGCAGTCCATAAATGTGCAAAATTATTATTGTTGTAAATTATATTAATTTTGAAATTGCCGGGTCAGAGGAGCCTCTCTCCTCTCCTCTAATAATTAATTTATACTGTCAGTTCGTGTACGTCCCCACCAAGAGGCTCGCGGCTGCTCTTAGCAAATTATGAGAATGAGTTATTTACTGGTATACAAATATTTGTTGATACCTTTTAGAGAAAACAAATTTCTTGCAAAGCACGAGTCAAACGTCTCGTCGACAAAGTTGCGATGATCCAGGAAGTGTTCGTAGTCCTTCACGGTTACTGTCCTAACGAGGTCAATGTCCCTTATCATCACCACGGGATTCAGTAATTCGTATTTTCCTACAAATCTAGAACAAACATAAGACAAGATCCTGTGAATCAGCAATCGGCTTGCGCCCCTTCTCCGCGACACGCTGCCATTATATGAAGTGTTGTAGGCGCCGCTTAGCTTAGGCTTATTTAACGGTTGCCATGACTGCGCTCCGCGTCGTGCGGGTAACTGGCGGATTGGCGGAGGGCAAATATTTCCATCACAGGGAAGATCTACGAAAACAGCCGACATGTTTTGGTTTATTCTTAAATTCAATCGACAAAAACCTACATAGGTAAGTTACCTTTCCCCAGCGCCGACGTTATATATCCTGTCCGTGTTGTGTGTGAAGTGCTCCTTGCCAACGATGCTGCGCGCCATGTTGCCCAGGATGGGCAGCGGCGTCAGGTTCTTGACGCCATGTCTGCTGAACCTGGTGTAGACGTGCCGCAAGTAGATCGCCAGCGCCACCACCACCGCCGACACCAACAACACTAGGACCATCACCTATTAAAAAACAAACTTCATAAGCATTGGCCACGGGTAGCGAATGGTGCTAGGAATCAAAGGATGACAAGATGTTTAACACCATGGAATGAAAACAAGCCGTTATTTTGCGGTCGCTAACTCGGTCGTAGTGATCAAATCTAACGAGGTGAAGCACTGGACTAGAGGACGCCTGCCAGTGTGTGCTCGGCCGCCGTTCGAAGTATAATGTTGGCAGCGCGGGCAGTGGTGAAATATAGGGTAAACGCTACCCTGCATGATTGTTACCAACACTAAGAATAGTGTCAGTTAATATTAGCTATTCAATTGTTCTAGCAAGAGGACATACACTAAGTTGCAGCGATCTAATCTATTTAAAGGACACTTGTATTACAAATCTTTTTATCGCGCTCTTCTATTATAGTCTTATCGTGTTCAATACTAATGTACTTGCTTTCAAATGTCTGTGTTCCCCATGTGCGGGAGTACAGCTGACGTGTAGGACTTTATATGATTATATGAAATTAATCAAAGATCTCGAATTATCTGTATTGGGTGGACCCATACAAAAACATATGGATGATTACCAATGTAAATTACATGGACAGGAAGAGTAGAAGACGCGCCCATAGTTCACATCTCGTCCAAATCATCAACGTGTTACAGATATGCCCGCAGTGTAGCTTCCAGCACTTCAGATGTGTTGCGTCACGCCCCGCCCTCGACATATCTTCCTCGTGCGACGCTGACATATAGTTATCGCCGTATCATTAGTTGACTCACACCTTATCATGCAAAAACATTCATTTTTTTAACATTGTTTTTGCTCGAACTGTTTTTGTATAAATATTGTTTTTGTTTTGACTGTTGTAACATGTTATTTTGATATTATCGGCCTAAGTAACCAAGTTGCGTGTCCTGAGTGAAGAAGATGACATGTGTGGATTGTACCAAATGTAAAATATTAGAAGACCTCTCCCCTAAACTCTGAACGCTCAGATATCGTTCACGACAAATTTCGATCGGTGCGATTCAAGCCCACAAGAACGGGGTTGAAACTCGTATCGCGTTCCGTATATTTGTGTAGCTAAGACCGCGGCCAACAACACGCTCACGTACGTCGCGAATGACTCACACCAACAGAACAATAAAAACGCACCACGTCGCAGCGGAGAACCTGTTGATGTCAGATATGAATTAGCGCTTTGATGTTCTTTAATTTTGGTTCACAAAAACAATGAAAAAAAAGTAATTAAGTGTCTAGCAATACTTTGACAAGGGAAGGGGACCATCGAGCTGCCGGACACACCGGTGTTTTTAGGACTTTCCTTACTCTCTTAGGACTCTTTTAGTATTTAGGAGGTTACGCTCGCAAGACCCCACTCTCTCGTAGCCCAACGACCGGACGTCTGAAACGACCGTACCTAAGACATTATACGATATAAAATAATGAAGTTTTAAATGCTATTAATATGAAATAACACTCACTATTATTTGTAACTACGGAGTTGTATTAAAAAGAAGATAGGAACCAAAGTAAAGATATTATGTCACACACTGGCGCCGGCAGAGGGCTCCACTGGCCGGTCAGTTCGCACTCCACGTGTTTATATATCTCTCTGTCCATGTGTACATCAACTTACAGCAGATAATAAAACAGATAATTAAAATAAGATTACAGTATTGAACACATGGACAGATAACCTTCACAAGTATCGGTAACACCAACCATCGTTTTAAAAAAATATTTTTGATCTGCTGATACATTTTTAGGTTAGTTTGAATTTTGATGCGACGGAATCAATACTGGGGCATGCCAGTTGCTTGTATATCATAGTGAGCTCTCTGATAGTGACAACATAGGTCATATTGTATGAAATGTATTACCCGAGTGGCATCCACAGTCGTATGACTCCCGGTCGAATGCTGCGATCATTGTGAGACAAAGCCAGCACGCCGCTTACAGACGGACGTCGCAGTTCAAAATGAATTTGTAGTTTAAGCGTGGTCTTATCAATTTAAGACGCTGATACATATTTTTAAATTAACCCATATTTTGGCCGTTAATTGGTAACGGTTTATAGCAAAAATAAAAAGTCAAAGCAATACTGCAAGGTATTGTTCCACTAACAGAAATATTGCTCGTTCATTTGCAGCGAGACAAACTGCGTCACTTCTTACAAATACTAGGTAATAGTAAAAATATCCATGTATTAATGACATTTTCTTGTACAGACACAATTTAAAGTTGCGTCCTATTTATTGGTTGTTTGTGCGTGTTCGTCTCGGTCGACGCGTGCGAACGCACTGTGACCGTGCGAGTGTGTCTGCGCGCTCGCGTCGACTCTTCGACGAATGATTAAAAGTATATTAAAAACAAATGACGGCAAACGACGCGCCGCCAGTGCCGAGGAGACACACTTACATGTCGGTCCACGACACTTTCAAATCATTGTGCAACATTGTACATGTTCTTTATTCTATAATAAATGTTACAAAGCTGAAGAGTTTGTTTGTAGGCGCTAATACCGGTGGCTCAAATGTTTCCAACAAATTATTAAAGGTTATATCATCTGCGTGAAGGCTGTTTGACTTCACGCAGAGCGTAACTGTAAATTGTTGCAAAAAATTGCTCAAGTCATTACATACAATTCTGAAAAAAGTTATTCTTAAAAATCTAAAGTCAACGTGAACGAAGTCGCGGGCGCAGCTAGTTATCTATGTTCGTCTGCACTTGCTTTGCAGTCGTCAACTTTATTTGTTTTGACCAAAGCAGTGCCTGAGAAAGCGTTACGAAGCGAACCTACTATATTCAAGAAAGGTTTATCTTTGACATGCGCAGGTCACCGCGCGCCGGCCAGATGTTAACATCGTGTACAAGGCAAAAAATGCACTATTGTTATAACTGGAAACTGATCCACGAAGAAGAACTGCTAATGGCTGCGGCAATCAACATTCTGGACCCCGCCGAAGTTAATGAGCTCGTCCTTTTTTTGTGAGATTTTTATAAGTTTTCAATTGAAGACTTCCAAAGTTAACCAGATACCTACGGTGTGCCCACTCGTTAGGTCGTTCGAACAGCTTTCTTAACAAAGAGCAGGTTCGTACAGCCCGCTCCAGCGGTCAGTTTCCAGTGCCCGAACTCTTTTAAATGAAATATCATCCTCACAATCTCTTTTAAAAACAGAAATAACTTTTCTCTTCAATAATAATTTCTGTTCATTTTGCATCGCGGCTTATTTTTAACCATTTATCCAAATTGCATTGTGTGTGTGCATTTAAGACCTGAAATAACTAATGTACGTATTAAAAGTTCGAAGCCGGGGTGCAGGCGAGCGCCCGCGACTCGCCCGCTGCAGCAGGAGCAGCAGGCTGCACTGCCTTCAGTCCGCGAGCGCAGATAACGTAAACACTGTGACTATGAACACAGACTAACGAGTTTATTGTCTGAGTAAGCATAACTGTTTCACACGGGTTCAATTGCGCACACGTTTGATATCGGGTAACATAATTTTCAGTTCATACGTGTCGTAAATATATACCGTGGGGCTCGAACCTACCCTACGTTACGAATGACTTGACCACAGTTGACCACACGGTCAGTGCGGATTGTCACTTAACACGGATCTTTAAATTTCTTCATAGATAGTATGTACGGGTCGCGTTATGATGTTTTACATCACCGTCAAAGACTTCAACAAATTTACGTGGGGAATTCGAAAAACAAATCGATAGATGCCGCGGTTCGAACCCAGACTTGTCGATTACGTGTTCGGTGTTTAAGCACTGCGTAACCGACGCTCTGGGATTAATTATATGTACGCATTGGTTTTAAATGGTCTAAATAATTGAGAAATACTAGACTTTTCGAATCTAAAGAAAAACAATTGGCATTCGATGTTGATCCCCAGATTACGTTTCAAACAAACAATCTGTTGAGCTTTGTGTTGGTACAACCAGATACAAGCAGCGAGTGCAGCCGCACACATGCGCGCTGCCAACTGTTCACGTGCATGTGTGTCTGAGCAGTAGCGTCAGCTCTCGTAGCATCAGCTATATATAACAAGCTGGTCCTCCGGAGGCGGTGCATTCGGTACGCGAGGACATACTTTGTTTGTTATTTCTAACATCAGTGAAGGTACGCAAGTGATACTATAAAAGCAAGAAGGACAAGGTTAGTGTGATTTGTTTGTTGTAATGATTATTGTTTGTTTACTTTGTACAAGCGTGACCGTGCCTACGCTGCCGGGGCACGGACAGAGGTATCGCCGTCGCACTCGTTTTCTTAATGAAATAAAAGATGGCAATACATTTCGGCAGCGGCCAGCGCCGAGTCAGAGTCAGAGTCATCATTGTGCAACGCACACACGCACGGATGTTCTACTATAGAAGCATAATATCCAAAGCGTGTGCAGTTTCGCTTTTAACTGTTGGTTACCATGATTGTTTGATAAGAAAATTATTTAAGACTGTGACATTGAACTCGGTAAATAAACAGAACCTTTTTGTGTGAGTATCGTGATGACAGTAATTTTCTGAAGGCTAAATTTTCCGGGACTAAGATATTGTATAAAATGTATGAAGGTTGCATGTTTTAATAATCGTCTGCGGACTCCGGGTGTAATTACACGTTACCGCTGCAACCGAGCAGTTATGTTATTTAACAATATTCTTTACCTAAGATTTAAATATGGTCTAATCTCCAGCTCTAAACTACTTCACAAGAGGCTCAAAGTTGAAGCCAGCCTGAGATGTAGACGATTGTTTTTATTTTGACGCGACCGACTGATGACGATGGTGATGTTTACCGCGTGTAATTTCGTTTTTAAGCACGTTGCCTTAACGACTCGATTGATTTCGAACGGTGACGTTGCATGAGTGAGGTGCTGATACTTTTCACTTTGTCATTTTCTATCAAACTCCACTGAGTTTGATAGAAAATGACATCCTAATGTCATTGCGCCACTGCGCATTCTCCACGGTACATGTCAGGGATGACCCACAAGTTGTCACTCGGTGCCGAGCTAGATGTTAGGATGTACATGAGCGTGTAAATAAAGACCTAAATTCGTATTTTCTTTATCTCCTTTGTTACATAAAACATTGTTGCTGACAAAAAGGATATCGCTCACGCAGCTGACAGCGTGACCACTTCTTGTTTATCGCTCTAATAATTATTAATAAACTATTAATCATCCACATTTAAGCACTCCTCATGATTTCAACATTTTCTACTTAACTTAGATAGCCTATCAATTTCACGCGACGTTTTATCAGCGGAATGACAGCGCAGTTATTTAACAATGAAAACAACTTCTCATGTTTTGATAGCCGTCTTCGAGATTTGCCTTTGCGCAGAGGTGAAAGACCTGCACATAAATATTCAACAAACTTATTAGGACTAAGAGCGGGCGCGTTGTGTCAGCTGATTCCCAGGAGGCACTCAACATGTCCTCGGTAGAGCTGGCCCTAGCTTAAGTAAAGTTTGCTCACGCCGGCCCAGTCCGGGTTGACTTCGCGCACATCTTTAAATCGTATCTTGGCTAATTCTTTTGCGCACGCCGCACTACGGTATTTTCAAACGACATGAGAATGTCGAGGACAGGTACATAATATCAAATTTAATATCTACGACCACATCGGTACATGGCGGGGAGCGAAAGGAGGTGTTCGTTGGTTCCGTGGTTAACCACTGGCACAGGCATTAACATTTTTTCAAACACAACCTTCGTTTGTCTCGACAACATTTATTTTGAAACCAGATGCTGCTGCTCGTGCTGTGGCTGGTGGTGGGCGCGTGTGCAGCCTGGCTGTACTGCCGACAGGTGTACTCGCGGTTCAGCCGGTGTGGCGTGCGCTCGCTGCGCCCCCTGCCGCCGTTCGGCAACATGGTCAGGTTGATCATGCGCCAGGAACACTTCTCCGACAGTATTGATAAGCTGTATGGCGCCTTCCCTGAGGACAGGTTGTGTATATTTAATGTAGTGTCAAATAACATAAGCAGTGTTGTAGCGGCCAGATTTAACATTTCAGTGTATTTTGGAATGAAAGTGGTTGCTTTGTTTGTCACTAACATACCAAAAATACGTTCCAGATGTACGGCAACAGTTCTAACAAAGCTGATCCTTTACTTACCTTCTCAGGTAATACCGATAGCTTACTGCCGCACTTAGAGTCGAAGTAATGTGAGAAACGTGTTGAGGGCGACGGTAGGACTGACGACGTGTTCACTGAACACTAATAGTGTAGCCAGGGCTACGAACGCGAAGGTTCGTATTCTGAATGTTGTTGGCAGGTTCGTGGGCAGATACGAGTTTTTGAACCCGATGGTGATGGTGAAAGACATCGATCTGATAAAGAAGATCGCGGTGCGCGACTTCGAGCACTTCCTCGACCACCGCGCCTTCGTCGACGAGCAGCGAGATCCCTTCTTTGGGCGGAATCTGTTCGCTTTGAAAGGTAACTCCTCGCCAGGTTATTTCAAAGTCGCTCAAACTCGTTAACTTGTCGTAAAGGGAGGTGGTTAGTGTAGACATCTCACCCTAGGCATAACTTAAGAACACCGAGTGTCGAAGGACTCACAGTATTGTAACGAGGAAGGAATGGTGGTCATAAGACAGACTGACTAGTTCCATCCGCACCACCTGGATGGCTGGCACTCCTCGACTGCGCGGTTCTTACGTCATTTTCTGCCACGGTCAGCCGAGTTGTGGAACGGTCTGTCCTCGGTGGTATTTCCAGACCAGTACGATTTAGGGTCCTTCACGAAGCGAGCGTATCTCTTTCTCAAAGGCCGGCAACGCATCTGCTTCTCTAGTTTTGCGGATGTCCATGGGCGTCGACGACCACGTTTGTGATCTCGCCGCTCGTTTGTCTCCTTCTCTTATAAAAAAAAAATGAGGCATGGAAGGCATTATGTGTTCGCTCCATCGCAATGTGCAATAGTTCCTTAGCGTGGAATTCCAGAGCCGCCACTCTCGTATTGACACAAGTCGATGTCACGGTTGTGTCAATAAGAATGGGTAATATGACTACATGATTTTACACATTGGTTTCGACAGTGGAACCCCGCGTTTACATATGCGCATGTGATTGTTATTTAGTGCAAGTAATTGCGCAGCGCACTTTGCCGCGGCACTGGTCGCGCATACAAAACAGATTGGAAGTATACATATTCGTAGTAAACGATGAGTATGAACAGGGCAGGAGTGGAAAGACATGCGGTCGACCCTGAGCCCCGCCTTCACCAGCTCCAAGATGCGGCTCATGGTGCCCTTCATGGTCGAAGTTGGGGAGAAGATGATGGAGTCCTTGAGGGTAAAGATGAAGAATTCCATAGGTAAGTTACCATCTCATGAAAAAAGAAACAAAAGTCAAGCGCCTTTGTTGAGACGACGCAACCAGCATGTTGATAAAGGCAGATGGAAATGGATACTCTTTCTCGCACGCTCTTTCTAGTTCCCAGTAATTTAAAATATAATTGAACTTTTTTCTAGACAAGTCTCTCGACGTGGACTGCAAGGACCTGACGACTCGGTACGCCAATGACGTCATCGCCTCCTGCGCCTTCGGCCTCAAGGTGGACTCGCACACGGACAGAGACAACGAGTTCTACAAAATGGGCAAAGTCGCATCCACTTTTGACTTCAATCAGTTGCTCAAGTTTCTGTTGCTCATTTCGTGGCCTAATATTTCAAAGGTTAGTCACGCAAACATGTAAAATATAATAGCAAAAACACAAACAAAACTCATTAAAAAAATGCTTTATTTAGGTTCTTCGCGTGAGCCTCTTCACGCAGGCGACAAAGAATTTCTTCCTAGACCTAGTTCTGGGCACGATGAGTGAGCGCGAGGCCAAGCACATCGTGCGGCCGGACATGATACATCTGCTAATGGAGGCCAAGAAAGGTAATCATGACAATCGTTTAAGCAACGCCTTCTAGTCATTTATTCGCGCATCAATTACTGTGAAAAATAATTATAAAACGCTATCTGCTTAGGTCGCTTGACACAAGAAGAAAAATCTAGTGCCGACACAGATGCAGGCTTCGCTACAGTTGAGGAGTCTTCTATTGGCAAGAAGAATATTGACCGTGGTAAGGGCTTACTTTTCTTCATAATTACGGCAAGGTGTTCTGAGACAACGGATTACTTGATCGTACAAGACACAAGCTTTTTTTGTCAAAAAATGAATAACCGCTGTATCGTGTTGCAGTGTGGTCGGACACGGACCTCGTAGCGCAGGCGGTCGTCTTTTTCATCGCGGGCTTCGAGGCGATCTCCGCGGCGATGTCGTTCGCGCTGCACGAGTTGGCAATGCACCCCGATATCCAGGAGCGTCTGCACCGCGAGATCCTCGAGCACGACGACCGGAATAAGGGGGCGATAGACTACACCTCCATACAGAACATGACGTATCTCGACATGGTCGTGTCTGGTCAGTAGTTACTTAAAAGGAATAAGAGCAATAATTCGTCGCAACGATCTAAATGTTTGTCTGTTTCAGAGGTGCTCAGACTGTGGCCGCCAGCTTTACAATTGGACAGACTTTGTGTTAAAGATTACAGCTTAGGGAAAGCAAATAAAGATTGTACGCTTGACTACGTCGTAAGTGTTTTTCATGACTAATTTGCGTAAAATCAATAATCCGTAATGTTTTGAAGCAGTTTAAGACGTTTTTTGCTGGTTTTCCTTATTATTTTGTCAACGTCTACTTGAGCAAAATGTTGTAGGTGCGCAAAGGGGAGTCTATCATGATCCCGGCGTGGTCTATCCACCGCGACCCCGCCAACTTCGAGCGACCGCTCCAATTCGACCCGGAGCGCTTCTCTGACGAGCGCAAGCACCTCATCAAGCCGTTCACTTACTTGCCCTTCGGCCTGGGGCCCAGGAACTGTATCGGTTAATATTCTTCCTTGATTAGATCGCAACATAATACATAAAGAAATACCCAGGTGTACATCTACACGAACTGTTTGTCCAGGCTCGAGGTTCGCGCTCTGCGAGGTGAAAGTGCTGCTGTACCAGCTGCTGCTGCACGTGCAGGTCTCCCCGTGTGCGAAGACCTGCACTCCGACTAAACTATCCCCCGATACGTTTAACATCCGACTGCAGGGCGGACACTGGCTGAGGTTTACGCTAAGGCAGTGAAGAATAGAATGCCCTAAAGTATTAATATATAAGATTTATTATCGTTGTATTAATTTGTTAATTGTATTGTTTAATTGGATACGAACAAATAAAATCAATATTATTATACGTATGTTAGCTAGCTTTGATATAGCATTTAATTATCTGCCATCTAGTGGGTAACCGGTTAAAGCTTCGGATCTTTGGCATTCCTTAAATAGAAGTTACCATCAAGCACCTTTTTACCTTACTGCCATCTGTTGACATCGATATTTTACCTACAAGCTACTAGATGTCGCTATTAGTGGAATTGGGACGAAAACCATTTGATTTATAAAAGTAACTATAGATGGCATTGGTGCTTGTCAAAATTTCTAAAGCTTTTGTATTCCTCTCGTCATAAATAGAGATCAACGTGTCAAACGTCTTGTGCAGTGCTGTGAGCTACGGCGCAGGGCGGCGGTAGAACCACATTTCCAATTGTGGTAAGAAAATATTGAGATCATTCAAATGTCTGAAGACGTTTGACAATGGCACAATGGTCAAGGGCGACCTTTTTGATGATGTCCATACAATAGTTGAGCTTTTTTCAGAAAAGGTAATTTGACACTAAGTTAACTTTCATCTTTTAAGTCATAATAATCTCGACTGAACGGCTCCTCACTTACGACGTGTTTTTATTTATTATGATTTAAGAACAAAACGGAACAAGAAAAAGATGTTATCTCGGTGATTAGTCAAACGGTCGGGACAACGAAATTGTTTATCTAATGTGTTTGAGCGACATCTCATCAAACAGTTTAAATGTGGACAAGAGGATGGGTCATTGCACGCGTCGTTCAACATCAACCGCGCGACCAACATCAGGAGAACGTTCTGGGAGGTTAGGATCGAAATAAACAAAATGTCACATTCATAATTCGTATATTCGTCATCGATAACAGGAAACAATGAGTAAACATAAAACTCTCTTCGATTGCACATTGGTCGGCGTCCGGCGCACGCGTTCCGTCTCGACTGGACGTCGGAACGCGCCGGGGCACCACAACAAGGAAACTAAATTGAACAATTATAATATCCTGGAAACGAAACCGACTTGCCGCGAACTTATCCAAATACATATAATCTATTAATATCATTAAAATAAACCTCTTTGTATACTTGTACAAATGAAAATAGCAAAACAAATAAAATCTAAACATATTATGCACCAACAATCTTGTCCGTGGCATACAACACAACTGCGCGACGCGGCTCTACGATCAACTCGTGCGAACGGAACGCTTTGTCAGTAAGAATGTTCACGAACTTCACAGCAACACCTCTATAAGCACGAGCACAGAGTGACGCGTGGCTTAGCTTTACGTATATTAGTTACGTTTTGTCTGGCGCACACCTATAGGCCTCGGCCATTGTGCGAGCGCTCGGCGTTGTAGTTTGGCAATAAAACAATAGAATGCCCGCCAGCCAGTCGGAACTGGTAGTCAACACGTTTGTAGTTGGAAAGGTGTGAATCACGACGTTGTGTCACTGGGTGAACAAACTGGGCTTCCACATGAGCACGGCAGCGGCACATCGTGCCCCGTCACGTGCTCTGCGGCCGACGTGTATCACATCGATGACTATGAAAGCGTATTAGCCCCATTTTTTGTATTTCATTAATTATTTCTTATAAACATTTGTATATCGAAAACGAAGCCGAGTAATAAATACATTTTGTGATCTTTATTTGGACTAGATAACAAACATTTTGAATTGCCTGTAAACGGCAACGGGTTGTAAAACTCTATCAAAACACGTCCCGTCCGCGGCTCCCTCTCTCACATACAACATAGAACAAGATGAATAAGACACAGGTTTTTGTACTGCTAGTTACATTGTCCTTTTCAAATCCTTTATACAATTGACTTTTTGTGCGACGCAAAAATTAGCGCCCTAACTATCGCAGACTCTTGTCCAGCGCAATAAATATAAATTAATAACTATTAATGGTTTAAAGTGAAATCTTAAAGAAATGTTTGATCGGAGCTCACAACATACAACAAGTGAATGATTGTATCTGCGTACAATTCCCTTATATAAAGAGTACCAGCGGGCGCCGGCGCCGCCGCGGCCCGCGCCGCTCCGAATGAAAGGCGCAGAGACGATGAACTGATGGAGAAATCAAATGTTTCGTGGACTATTTTACATCACAGCAAATGCCTGAGAGTCATAAACTTAAGTCTAATACTTATTCGGTACATTAAGAGTGTCGCAAACATGATTCAGTTTCCCTCGCGACAGAAACGGGACTCCCCACAACGAACTACTTAATCTTTGGCCTGCAGATCTTCTGTCGTGTCATGTCATTTATTGCACACTCACCGCCCCCCCCTGCCCCCCCCCCCCCCCCCCCCCCCCCCCCCCCCCCCCCCCCCCCCCCCCCCCCCCCC
>JAODUI010000002.1:98304-140403 GCA_027563995.1 Papilio gigon | reverse complement strand
GTCTCCCCTTTCTGACTTTACTACGTTATATGTAATATTCTCTCCCAGGTGACATGTCGACGACGAAAGTATGAACAATGGAATGTCCAGAGCTTGTCTTCGAACTCGCGCAGCACTTATCACTAATGGTAACAACAATTAAACATCAAAAATATTATATCAAAATTTGTAAGATCTAAACAACCTTATAAAGTTCGAAACATCCTCGGAAAAATACAATAAAAATTTAAAAAAATAATATGGACACTTCGGCGGATAATCGACCGCAGCGCCCCCGCACAACCTGGCACCCCTGCGCGCCGGCACAAACATGTATGGAGTCCTTGGCCCTCGCCGAGCCCGCTCCGTGCCTGCAGTCACTGCACTCGACAACTCGAGCGATACGCATCTGCTTGAATGATCCCTACACTCGCGCACTTGCCTTACTGAAAACATCGTTGCTAATTAATTGAGCTATAACAATACTTGTCACCCTCCACGCCTCCTCGGAGACATTCCAGCATCATATCCTCTTCCCACTGAGCATCATCAGACATCGTAAGTCTAACCTACATTTCACAACACAAACTAGGGGAGTGACATGTCGTGGACGTCGAACTCCGACTTGACTTTGATGAAGTTGGGATTGTCGGTGGTGAAGTCCGGCCCCTTGTGGCCGAACTGGTACACCAGCCGCGCCGTGGGCACGGACACGAGCACCGCCTGGCGGTAGTGGTAGCGCATGGCGCGGCTGAACTTCTCGAAGGTCATGTTGTCGTTCTGCTTCATCGTGCCCCACAGCTTGGCCACCTCGTCCGGCTTCACGAACCTGCCACAATCGAAATTAATGATAAATATGTGATGTTTAGACACATAACAACTAAATTAAATATGGCCGACGTTTCCCCGGGATGAGTGTAACATTGAACGATAAAAGAATTTTAATACCGGCCTTGTGCGTTTTGAAATTACGAAATGCAAATAGTTCCTCTTTATGATATTAGTCGGTTGTTTACTTTGTTTTAGTGATTTACACATTTATATTTCTTGGAAATATCGACCGAGATATCATGAGCGGTTGCGAGCGCGTACAACGCCACGGGTTGCACAAGGCAGCAGCAATGAGCGCGCCTACACTGTTATCGCCTAACAACCCCGCTCCGCCTTGAGTCTCGACGCGCCGGGCCACAGGCCGCGCTGCGCCACGCCGAGCTAATCGTAGATATTAATAGACTCGTCTAAACAGACAGTTATTGCTCAATTTTCTATTCATTACAAAAGCAATTTCTTTCGTGTTTTATTTATCATTCAAGGTTCGCGCGCATCCGACAAGGTTGTCCTGACCGACAGAGAAATTAACGACAGAGTCCTTACAAATGCCAATGAGAAAGAAATAATTACATCAATAAAATATGAGGATAAAGTCAAATCGATTAGCGGCGGCGCACTTCAGCGCTCACATACGGACACAGGTAACACTGGTAACCCAAAGTTTTATAGGAAATATTGAGACATGCATCCTGCACAGAAACATGACGATCAAGTCAGTCAGAGTAAATCTTAAGTGTGCTCTGTATCTTGATGCATCCGAGCTGTTGATAGATAAAGCTGTTTGAAAGAGTAGGTACGTGTCCGTCGTAACGTGAGTCGGGCGCACACAGGCACCGGCGGGCGCGCTCCACGCAAGTCGTGGAAAAACTAATAACATATATCTTCCTATAATTAGCCGGTCGTTAAATGAATTCTCAGATAGTGCACGTACTTATATAGACGCGCGTCGCAAACGTACCGGCGACTGGTATTCTATAATCGTGTCAAGTTCTGATGCAAAATGTCCAGCTAATTGTGTCCGGAGTCAAGGCACACTTGTCCGCGCCGCGGCCGACGGACGCGCACGCGCACGCGCTGCGAGCCTGCCGCCGACACCGCGCCGCACGAGCCGATTCACATACGACAAGCGCTTACTGCGACATACTTTGTGTGAACCAGAAGTAGTAACAAAACAAATTCGAGTTATTTTAAGAGACTTGTTTTAATATGGAGAGACGATTGATCGTTTTTCAGTGGCACCGTGTGAAATAAACGTTTACAATGAAAACTCCGCAACGGCCACGCCGCGCTGAACCCACTAAAGTACAAGGTTGTTTTTTCCTGTTGTAAAGTAGTTTGACTGTGGACAGGAAACATTTTGGAATCTTGTGTGATCTCGTGTGATGAAGTAGGACATTCTGATAAGTTTATTTGTTTAACGTATTACTCAATTATGTATCAAAGTAAACATTTTTTTATATAATTTCTTAGGATACATTGATCTCTCCAATACGTCGTATAAATGTAAAACAATGTATGGAAGAACAAGTAAGTCAGTAAGTTTGTTTATTGTTACCGCGCGGCCGGAGTCGCGGGCAAAGGCTAGTAATAATATAATTCAAGTGTATTTACGACTTATTAGTTTTTAATCGAGAAAACGTACTTGAGCATTAATAGCTAAATAAATATCGCATTTAAGGATTCACAAGCGATCGTAAAAGTTTTATGAACATGTGAAGTCCCTCGGCCGCGGCTGCGCAGCGTCGTGCGCAATGTACCCTCTCCATTATTTTAATATAAATATAAAACGTGTAATTTTATCGGGGATGAACTCTTATGGTAAGATCATCGTGTAGTAAAAATGACACACTAGAGATGTATACTATAGTGATCATTGCGTACACACAAGACACATGCGTAATCATGAGACCGAGATGATGAAATAAATGATCAATTGCAATCATGGCAAACCGGATTGTAGATAAATATTTAGCAGATGATCTTGTTGCAGGAATCGCTAGTTTGCGTCGCGGCCCAATGTTACAACGGCACGCGAAGACGCAGCGCCGCGGTGCTGTTGTAGCTCTAACAGGCGACTCTTTACTTGACTTGGTTTTATTCATTAATTAATTGAATGAGCCCAGCTTTTACCTGCGACGTGGCTCGCGCCGGAACGAAACAAACCTATGGATAAACATATCATGTTACTCAGTGACAGCTCTCTAATGGAATCTAGTTTTTAAGTTTGCCTGTTACATACACGTTTCACGTTAAAACTTTATCGGCGTCCACGGCGCGCCATCTCGCGACTACCTCGCTAGAATTTAGAATACGACTTATTGTCTTTGTCCCCTCGGACATACCCGCGAGCAATAACGAGTGCTCTGTACACAGTACCTTACGACGTGACTCCTCGCGGCGTCCTTTAGCCCAACCCGAGGTAACGACCGCCGGAGGTCGCTACTGCCGACACATGCATAATGCAAGCGTGATTATAACAATAAAAACAAGCCTTGTGTCAAATGGTAACAGAACCTTTAATTTTATCTACAAAGACATTGAACGGCCGACAACAGGCTCGCTACTATCTCAGTTAACGTGTCGAAGCTCTAGTACTGTGTTTTTGTATCTGAATTACAAAGTTAACATTTTGTTTTGTGAATGATTTCCAGGCTTTATTGAGATTTCAATACTAAAATTAATTTAATTATTATGTTTTTTTTCCGATTCCATAACCATGTATTTAGGGCAGAAGGCAACAAACTCGAATCACATAAAAGTACGATAGAGGTCGCTTCGTTGGCCTCGCGCCCAAGTCGCCTAGCGCGAAGTCAGGCTCGTACGGACCCTTGATATAATATCGTCGACCTTCCAGCGCTGGCTGTGATTCATGGGGATTTGGATGCGGCGCGCGTGCGGCCGCGCCGGCCTTGCCTCGCCGACTATCGCGCATCAGCTGGGCCAAGGGGCACGCGTGACCGGCGTTCCCAACGTTCTAATGTGCACTCACCTTTGTATTCAAGACGCCGTCCTTTCGAAGCCGCTCCGCTAACCATTTACTGCACCTAATTGGACGCGTTTATTTAAGATTTGTTTGAGTTAACTTTAACGTCTGTTAACGACTCGTTTCGACAAATAAAGGAGATACTTATAGCCAGTAGCTGAATATCATTTCTTAATTCAAAATAACTTGATGTAATGTTTCCGCGGTGTCTTGCAGCCCAAGCCAGCCCAAGTCAGCCACACGATATTGAACAGGAAATTCTTATGATAAAAATAAACTTTATGATAAACAATTTTCCAAACAAATCCAGTATGGCAGTGACTACAATAGATGTGAGTGCAGCTACGTGAGTTTGCAACAATACGTGTAGTTAGCGTGAGCGCAGCGCGCGGGCGGCGTCGCCTCGCGTCATTGCTACACACCCGCCTGCTGAACTGCAACTCGATAAAGGGCTACTCTCCGAGATCGGAGTTCTTCATATTCGGTTGATCAGTGCAGTACTAGTATGTAGCACTACTAGTACTCTTTTCTAATCACCTTAGTAAGTAGTTAATAGCCTCAATTCGATAAAAATATTGTAGTTGTAGTGACGTATTCGTCCAACCAATGTTCGATCACACCTAATGAGTGTGAATTGAAATTCCGTCTTCGATCTGTGCAGTGGGTTGGAGTTGGCGCGTGGTCAGTGTAATGTCAAACAGTTGAACATTATTACTAACAACAAGCAGTGCTACGAGCTGTGCCCTGCCGGTGGCTGACTCAACACGACCACCTCACCTTCGCCGAGCACAAAACCTGTTGCATTTGAGTCAATCTCTCCCCCCGCTCCCGCCCCTCGCGAAAACATTAACCGGATCGGTGTCAAGATATTTTATGCAGTTTTAGGGCCTGATGAACACGCATGTATGGGTGTTGAGTACATACACATGTGTATGCATAATGTACGTATGTTGAGTGACTGTATTGAAGCAAATAATCTTTTGTTAACATGTTATTGCATGTGCCAAAACTCGTAATTAATTGTTTTTTTTTAAGAAATGCTACATATCGCATTATTTATTTCACCAATAGTCTGTTGGCGCGAGCCTCACTTACATACAATCTGGTAGGGAGGGGAACCACCGCGGCGCCCAACTAGTTAGGTATGTTCAATTTAATCTAGAGGAATGTCACAGGTCAAAGAGGTTACAGATCACGTTGTGCCTACACCTACAGCGCTGCCGCGCAACGCCGCACTTCCGACAGCTGTATGTATACATTTTGTGCTAATGTTACGTGGACGCTGGTTGCTGTCGGGTGACGTCACGTGACATCCTGTGTCGCATTTGGTTACTTTCACCGGACTAGCATGTCTAGTAATCTGAACAGGTTTTTGTAAAATTTCTAGATGATATATTAAATATAGTGCGAAATTATTTTAGGGTAGGGCCCTTGTGTATAGCCATTGATGTCGCTAATACTGCGACTCTACCTTTAGTAAACGTGTCATTGTTTAGTATGAGGGCTGCGGTTACCCCAGCTATCAGCAGTCACAACAGCCTCTTGATCGTCTACGAGTGTCTACAACAAGCACGAGTTAGCTACGCGCGTGTCGTCTTTGTTATAATGAAAATCGCCTATTTCATTACGCAATACCTCATCAATGTACATAGTTATTATATATACAGCATATTGACTTGTTTGTTCGCCACACGACTTTGGTATTGTTTCTAAGTGAAGTCACGGACGGCTTGTGCGTCTCTCGTGCCTAGATACAACTCGAGACGTAAGTTTTTGTACGATTCGATTTATGTATGTATGGAAGCGAGCGACAATTATGTTTATAGCGGCGCCTCGCGCTCGCAGCAACGTGTAGAACAACTAGAGGATCTGTGGTCGTCGACTACACGCGTGCAGACCGCTCACACGGGCTACCAGCGGATCAAACATCGCGTCATTGACGCCGGGCTTCCTGGACGTTGTCCTGAAATTGGCACTCGATGAACACCGCTATGTCAATTGTCAATAAAAATGAAACCCAATGACATTGGTACCAAAGTGCAAATTCCCCAAACGGCTCGGAAACTAAAAGAGATTCTTGCGAACTCAAGGCGCGTGCGCATTAATGCTTTCCAAGAATTTCGAGAAACTCGAGATAAACAGAAGTAGGATGACCAACATTCTGGTCGGAAGTTCGAAATATATTTTAATTTGCCTGAGGCGACTTCGCCCGCACTTAGTGCGAAAAAGACAATTTTCGATATACTCTTAACTTACACAAGTCGTACGTGTATACAAGACTTCAATGACGCAGCACCATGTACACTAGAACACAAATTTGCATTTACGTCACAATACAAAGACATAAAGTCCCGGGTTCTACGAATTTAAAAAGTCTCGCTGACGGAATGTTGTTATTTGGTCCTTCGAGCCAAGAAAAAAATACATGTTATAACTGTTATTTAATCTAACAATTCTAGAAACTATTGGATTTATTTATTTATAAGCACTTTATCGTCCTCATTGCAGAATTACAATCCATTGGCTATAGCTAACATTTGATCTAAATGTGGGCAAGAGCGGTGGCCACTAGGAGCTCTCGCTACCGGCCTTCTAGCATTCTAATTTGATGAAAAATTAATACAAATTCGAAGCAATAGTCAGTAATAGAGATAGCTTGGAGGATAACACAAGCTATGAAGTCAGGCAGTCACGACGTGTCCGCGGCCCCGGCGCCACTCGACGGTAAATTAGCCGCGAGCCTCAGCCAAGTGGCTCGACATCCAACTCTTGGCCAACTCGTATGAATGTAGAATAAAATCACCTTATTTGCAAAACACAGACGTTTCACATTTTACCGAATGACATCTGAGTTTTTATAAACTGCGTATACACAAATAAAATAACATTAAATGAACTGAGACAAACGTTGTTACTGAATACGAAAAACCCTTTTTTTTTACTCTTATCGGTGCCCCCCCCCCCCCCCCCCCCGCTCTTTCAAAACTGCTTTAGGGTGAGAGCAACACAGTAAAGTTAAAAAAGTTTATGCTTTATAATATAATATAGTCTTCATTTCAATTTGAATTCAATATTCATAGTGACGGCGAAAAGCGTCTGTGAGGCAACAAGTCTACAGCGCTGATATGTTGCATTATTTCTATTCGGTTACGGAAACGACAGCCAGTTGCAGACAAACTTTGTGGTAGCAGGCCAACGGAGCCTCGCGAGCACGGCCGCATAATGTTGTGGGTAGTTATAAAAGTCGAGTATCGGCACGCGGAGTGTCAACAAATCTTGTTTTGGGGTCAGCGCGAATCTCACATGCAAGCAGGCTCCGTGCCACTTTACAAATTTGTTCTGAAATCCAAAATAGGAGGGACCCTTGACACCCTTCGCGTGTTGTGTTGTTTTGTGTTGTCATATGATATACGTCGATTGTTTTATTGTATTTACATATCCTTCAGATGTCACTTAACCTTGCGTCGCGAGGAGTTGTGTGCGGCCCGAGCTGCAGCGCTTTTGACCTTATTCACCTTTTCGAGTGTACTGTGTCGGCGCAGAAAAATGAAATCAAAATGGAGGCTATCCGAAGGCGCGGCGGCATTGGAGGAATTTCGGTTTGGTGAGTTGGCATTTTAACTCTTTTAAAGTAACATAGGGGCGACTTGTACCTCCGTGGCTTTGTCACGAACATTGCCAACAATGTACAAGAAACGTATTTAATAAAATGTATTATTTTCGGAGTCGACGTCACTAACATCTTAGTCATATTACTTTTTTAATCAATTTAAACGTTTAGTAATACATTATTTATTAATAGTTAAAAAATATGACAAAACTGAGAATCTGTATCTTCGAATATGTAAACTGTACTACCACTAGCTAGGTGCGCCGGCGCCGTTTCTGAACATGAGTAATATCAACTAAGAATAAATTGGCGTGTTATTGTCCACAACACAAAAAAGAACACTTACACACCTATTACACGCTGAAGTGACGACGGCGAAATCAAAACAGACAACCATTTATATTTAATTATTTTTCTGGTTTCATTTGATAATTTATATTTACGCATACAAAAAAGGTTCTCGTGTAAGGAGGCATCTCGTTCCATCGCTCGCGCGGGAGCGAGACCAGCGAACAGAGGTGCCAGTCTGCGTCGGGGCGGCCGTCAGACCACTTCTCAATCTTGATTATGGCCGATACATAAACGTATAGACGTCATCAGACGAACTATTCTTCTAAATCTTTTAATTTATACGACCTTTACATTTCGAAAATAATACGTCCATACAAAATGTGACGTCAGAGACACGTCGTATTAGCATAAACTGTCAGGCGGCGCGCGGCCGCGGCTCGCCACGCGCGCTGCCGACCACATTAGTCTGCAGACTTTGCTATAAATTAAAATTAAAAATTAGAAAATGCTCATAAATATTTATTCACAATTATAATACAGAATTTTCGGACACGTATAATACGTTCGGCGCTTGATTGTTGCAAGTGCTGGGGCAAGCTAGCCGCACAGGAAAATGAACCGAACCGCGATGGTTTAGAGTTATTTTTGTTTCAAAGTATTTAGAAGATCGTCATGGGTGTAGCAACGAGCGTGGTGGGCCAGCCCACCAGCAGCCGCGGCCGGCAGCCGACCTGGCGAGGTGGCCGAGGCCTTTAGACTCCGCCTCCTCGCACAGATTTTAAAAGTAATACAAATATTACGTAGAGTTTTTTTTATCTCCAGCACGCACACGCGGGCTCTCGCAATCGGGTTGTACTGCACAGCTAGGACATGGGAAACGACTGTATTCGATACGAAGGTATATTTCGCTAAAACAAATTCGTTTTTTTTTACTATTTGCATACCTTCACGTGGAGGCGACATTAAATATTATTTGGGCGTAAGCAGCGAGAGACCTGTATTTTCTGTCACTATTACAATATCATGTCTGTATCAAACTCGTTCCTTTGCATCTCGGTCATACAAATCAAAGAGCCGAGTCTGAGTGTAAAGTACAGCAAAAGCTGTGGTTGCTTTGCTTATTGCTAGACACACCGAACCGACATGAGATCAAACGACTTTCAGATGGTCGTTTGACTAAAATCGAAGTACTAATCTAGACAACACAATAGGATCCTTCCATCTGCGCGCCTCGGTGAAGTGAGTCCGTCGTGTGTCTGCAGCCAATCGCTTCACTGAATGATTGTAGGTAGTCCGGGGACGATTTTGTTTGTATATTATTGGACATTTTACAATTATTCGTTCACTACCAAAAGTTCGATACCATTTTGATGATGAAATTTATTAGGTCAACGTTCATTGACGAAACTGTGGTTGTTTAATGTGAAGTCAAGACGCACCGTTAGTCACCGACCATGTCTAAGACACCAGAGTCACAACTCTAATCAAATCTCACTTAAGCCTTTCTATTTTCACAAACGACCACCACGTTGGTCACCGCCCGACCCAGCGCGCCACTCTCAGAGCCGTCGCTTGGCCGTCGGTGCGCTAACTCTGGTAGGCGTCAGTTAAATGTAATCCAATAATGGAAAAGAAAATCGATGGAAAGTCGCACACGCTTTTCGAAGTACCGCCTACAACAAAACTGGACACGGCGATCTTGCGAGTCGCAACCACGCAACTTCCGACGTTGCGTCCTCGGCCATACGGGCGAGTTTGCCGAGCGCGAAGTCTTCGTAGTATCATTTATTTCCACGTTATCCTCATGCCGTCCTTTTCGCACGCTCGTCCGCAGTTTAATTGCGATAAACTGTATTTATATCTTGATATCCAAAGATGTGTTATAATGTGGCCAACCAATATATCGACGTAGAGCACTGCAACACTTGCGCACATTCCTAGAACAACGTGTCGGTCCGGCGCTTCCAGGTCATCATGGTAAATAGATCTTGATGGATAAACTAGTTTCAAAAATTTTCTTTACTAAAAAAATAACAAACCTTTATGAGCATTTTAAGTTAAATTAAATCCCATATTATTTTACGTCAATGCCAATATTGTATTCTTGAGAACCGAGGGCTGCGTAGTGAAGCTCAGCGATTTATTCGATGGACAGGTCACAAGCAATGCTTGTTTAATGTTCAGTCTGGCGAGCGCCTTGGTGTGAACGCCGGCGCGCGCTGACATCACACGAGATGTTGCCGATATATTCCGAATCGAGTCATTACAAAACTCGGTCGGTCTCAAACTAGTTCTCAAAGCGTCAAGAAGGTGTGGCGATGGTTACGTAAAAAATAGATTTTTCGCACAAAGTGTAAATGTCAGCCGTCTTGAACACAACACAACATGTCAATATGTAGTAGGGAACTTGTTAAGTTTATATTATAACGTCACAAGAACATTGCCGTCGAGCTCGGGCTTTCAAAACAGGTTCATAAAATTAGAATATATTTAGTAATAGTGAATTATGCTATTACAATTAGGCACTAATTAGTGGACACAACATACGTGGGCACGATCGGATGGACATTATGTAATTCACAACGTATTCACCGATGTAATGTCAGGCCCCGAGCTAGTCTGATAGAGACAAAAAAGACATCAGCATTATCTAATCGACGCCAGCTTTAGCGGTTTATCTAGACATAGTGCCAGATAGCTGGCACATCCTTGTGTTGCCACAATGACGCATGACTTATCGGACAATGTTTTAAGCTAGGGGTGCACTGAGTGCAACTAATGCGATTTTTAGTTTACATACAATCAAATGTAATTACAAAGTATTTGTTACAAAATTAATGTAAATTCAGTCTTTATTGTAAGTTGCGTTGTGGAATTTGTGTGCGACGTTGATGACGCGCGAGTGCGAGGTGCGCAGGTGTGCGTGCGCGCCGCGCTCGTGTGCGCCGTGGCCGCGGGGAATCCCGCCGTGCAAATTGTCACTGCTCACCGCTCGCCCACCGGTATGGGCTCTGTTCCAATTAAACCCAATGACGAAATCCTTCCAAGTGAATTATCAAACACGCTACTGAGATGCACCTGCGTGTTTCTCGTGTTACGGTTTTTTTTATTCATTATTGTGACCTTGGGTGACCTTCTTACCAATAACTATCAGCGGCTGGGTTGAATGAATAACTCGCTAGTGCAAGATTACACCGTCGAAGCTATACCAGGTATTATATAGTCAAGTCTAAAACTTTAATAAAATTATAATAAATGTTTTAGTAAATATGAATGACACAATTCTCAATTGACTTTTCGTGGGAGATAAACTGTTTCTAATACCTGAAAGAACAGGGACCAATCTGGTCGGAACTCGAATAGAATAAAGAAAATATTTTGCTAGGTTAGTAAGTCATAGAGCTACTGTGACCTGGGCCCGCCGCTCACGTGCGAGTGTGACCTGCGATAACGTATAATATTGCGTCTCAAA
This sequence comes from Papilio gigon, assembly GCA_027563995.1. Lineage (NCBI taxonomy): Eukaryota > Metazoa > Arthropoda > Insecta > Lepidoptera > Papilionidae > Papilio > Papilio gigon. The sequence continues at coordinate 129,237 of JAODUI010000002.1, read as the reverse complement.
TCATCTCGGAGTGCATTGTAAAGTAAGCGCGGGGCGCCCCGGCGTGGTCCAGCCGCGCTGGTCTGTCGCTTTATTGCTACCGTGCAAGTGAATGTTCGTGTGAACGCATCTCTGTCTCCGCGGGTGGTGCGGCGCGGGGACACGAGTGCACTCAAGTTTCTGAGCGGCAGCCATCTTCAACTCGATCAACACCTAGGTACCTGCGGCCCGCTCGGAACACAATAATCTCACATATAATTAAATAGTAACATAGAAGTTTTCTTTGCCACTCGGGTGTAATGGCGGCCGATTAATGGTTTAACGACTTCCTTCATCACGCACATCGAGTTGGGAGCGGGCGCGTCACGTGCTGTGTTTTTTCAACCGCGCGCGGCCAAGGTTGCCGAGGCTTGTTTGTAACAATACGCCGCCGATTCGCAAGAAGTGACTTAAAATATTTGCCCAACTCAGGTTTGATCAAACATACGACGCGTCCTATTGCTCTCCAGCTGGAACCTGACCGGCTGTGTTGCCCCCTGCACACTGACATCGCAACAATTTTATAAATTGAAAGTGTATATCCCTATATCATGTAGTTATTGTACATAAATAAAATAAGCCTTTTATAATTAGATAATGAACAACTACGCATACATTGAAAGAATACCTGAACAACGAGGCGGCCGCGATGCTAAATGTTCGGAGAAGCAGAATGGTATTACCGATTATTTTATTGTGTCATCGTCAGCTCGTGGGTTTGTCCCGTACATTCAACGTTTTAAGAAAGCCGGTCACATAGTATACAATAGGTACTTATTATTTTAACGCAAGGCAACAAAATCATCGCTTCGTTTTTGTTCTTTTCTACGGAGTGTATTTGATTGGTGTTCAATAGAAGTGTGGATGTCAGTGCAGAGGAATGGGCGTGCTTGCAAGGACACTGCCATCTGTTTGCCACAAAGAGACGAGCGCGGTCCGTCGACTGTTAAGCTGCCGAGCGTCTCCTGAAGCTATAAGATGTTATAAAATTCTATTATCTACTCAGTATTCATGTGTATTTAGCGAAAGAAATAAGCAAAGGAATTGGATAAACAAAGGAAACTTAAGAAAATTCGCACAAAAGGCGATCTCGCCGCCCGGAAGCGGGGGCTCCGACTAATCAATATAATAGAGCCACTATGAGAAAAAAATACATGTACATGTATATATACAGGCGGCGGCACAAAGACCCTCTCGGTCAATCAAAGGAGACCTTGTTCCCTTCGCCGTAAGGCACACAACCCCGCGGCGGACCGAGCGGCCTGCCCTACTTATAAATAGATTTTCACGAAAAAGAAATGTTACAGGGACTTTGGTGCAAGCCCGCACAGAGCAGGCGCGCGCCAGAGAGCGCGGGTATCCGCATCAACAGTGTCACGTTGTTTGGAATATCGACAGAATTTGTAAATGGCAAAGGTACTTATGAACAAACGATTTAACATCGGCTCCTACATGAATTTGCCTCCTCCCACCTCCCCCCACCTCCCCCCACCCATGGACATCTGTAGTTAAATAAACAAACGAGATGCCGCGTCATCAGATTAACCAATTATAATTCCTTAAATATCAATTTGCTCATTAATTTCAGCGTCGGGACGAATTGTAACAAAACACCATGATGATCGCAACATATTACATATTGTTAACTATATACATAACAACAAATAGCCATGGATTAATTATTTACCGGATGGCCCTTACATGAAGCACGCGCTAATTAATACAACTTCAGACTCGTACAGTCAGACACACGCGCGCACACAAACAAGCACAGTAGTTGTTGTTGTGTTGTTGTCGAGGACTGATTTGGAATTTTTAGTGAACTGATTCCGGCGATGGTCACCAATTTATATTATTTCATTTAAAATAATAGTTGAAAAAAAAACTTTATATGGCAGTCCACGGTAACACTGAAGCTGTTATTGTCGACTGCCAACGGAGTTTTTGTCCCTCGAGAAACAAATCTTTAAAAAAGCAGTATATTGCCTAGAAGCTAGTCGTGCTGTAGAAGTTGACGTGATATACATACAAACAAGCCGGCGTTTACTACAAATCTCTTGATAATACCGTCGTTTCAGTTTATCACCAAACAAAAGATTTATATTCGTAATCTCTGTCGCGAACTAACCTTGCTCTAATTTCTCGAGCCCACACTCTCACAGGCGCAATTAAGTCGCGTACACGAGGTAGGGGGCGCGGGGGGCGCGGGTGGGGGCCGCCCCCTAGCGGGCTGCCGCCGGGAAAAATGCGCGCCAGCGGGAGGAAAAAAACGCGGAAAGCGGAAACAAGCTCCCGCGACACGTGACTGGAGGCTTCCCGGGAGCGTTGCCGGGGCGACCGCTCCGCCACCTTTATTTTCGTCCGCAACTTACGAAGCTTTCCTTTTTTTCTTTTGTCGCGGGATTATTAAGGGGGTTTTGTGCGCGACACTTTTAAACAGTTTATGTTTGGCGAATTGCGCTTCGAAGTAATGTTTTATATGTTTGCAGAGGAGAGACTTTGCGCTAATGGTAGCACTACGATGGAGTAGTGCAGTTACAGTGCGATAACTCAACTAGTGTTACATCACTAGTACTGCAGCGCACTCACAGGCCCATTGTGCGTAATCAATGACAACTCTGTAACTCCCGCGGCTGCTTCCAACGGAAAAGAAAGAAAAGAAAGGGAACCAATTTAAATGTTAAAACTTAATTAAGTTTGTATATTGATTGTTAACGTGTGCGACTGTGCCGAAATGCCCGGAGCTCAAATGAGCGTAGTAAGAATATCGTCTCTTGCTAACTAAAGTTAGTAAAACCTGCGAAATTTTAAAGTTATATTTGAAGAGTACTTCACGTACCATTCTAAGTAGGTCCGCGCAGCATTAGTCACCTGGCGCTCGCTCTATCTGCTTGAACAGATGACGTAAACCGTTATCTACTGTCACAAGCAACAGTGTGGCGGCACGTTTGTCAAAAAAATATAATCATGCAAATCGCTTGTAATTAAGAGGGCGATCACTTGAGTAGTGCGGGCAGCACGAGGCGCGCCTCCACGTGTCGTGTGTGTCTGACCTCCGCCCGCGGAGGGCCCTCGCTACCAGTTTTTCCACCTGGCACGTGTAGGCGGCGGAAGTGCGCGCGGCCTTGGAGCCCCGCACGGGACCCGATGGGAAAAAATCTATACGAGCAGGAGACGGGCGGGCGTCGGGCGGCGGGCACAGGGTGGCGCCCTGCACTCGGTGCCGTACAGTGTCGCCTCGGCGCTGGGAGGCGGGCAGAGATATGCTCTACTCACTACATAAAACAGGAACGATAGATTCAGTCAGTTACTTCTCTATAGAAATAGTTTGTGGCAATGAAAAGCAATAACTTTGCCGGTGCTGGATCACAGAAATAGTAAAATTAATAGCTGTTGTCACCATGACAGCGCCAGGAGACATCTGTCAATACGTTGACTTCATAAACATAATTTAAACAAATATATCAACTAATAAGTATGATAAGAATTCAATTAACTTGCATTCGAGTACGTTCGTTGTGTATCAAAACAAACAAACTGACAACACTACATGGCAACGCTGTTTGTGTTAGAGTTCAAACATTTCGAAGTTCAATCAACTTTCATGAGGGACGGGGCATGAATAAGAGCGTATAGTAGCCGGCGCACGGGACGGCCACGCGCGGCCCGCGGCACGCGCCGGTGCGACGAGGACGGCGGATAGCCTAGTTTCAGGGCTTCTAGGTCACGCGCTGCCTACACATGAATTACTCTGTCGTTTCATGTTTACAAACAAACGCGTTACACGGGTAAAAGACGTAACAATTGGATGGAGCGCAGGCGAAAGAGCTCTCTATGAGAATGGTAGAAAGTCTAAATATCAAGTGTGAGGCATTTGAAGGAACTTAATGTACTTGTCCCCTCCTTAAAGCTCTGAAGTATAGTTGAAGTTTAGCGTGTAACGTGAGCGCGGAGATACCGCATACATTGTTGCGTGACTGCTCTGATGAATGCGCAGCTTTACAATTTTTTTATTTATATATCGCAGCAAGCAAGGTGTTCATGATCAGTCGTTGAAGGGTGTTGCGTCTTCACTGGGTGTGCAGTATTGACATCTCTCTGTCGTTGTAGTTATACATACTGTATAAATGTCGACAGCTTCACTTTATAGCATATTATAATTGTTAGCGCAGTGTCCGCGGCGTGCAATGCTTACGTCACATTGCCTAGGCGTGTGGTGTACCTAGATGCTAGTCCAGTGTTAGTGTTTGTGCGTGCTATTCTCGGAACTGAGGCAACACAAACCGGTTCAGATGCGCCGCGCCGCGCAGGCGCAGCCTGCGCAGGTCAGTTGTCAGCGCAGGCCACTGATATTGCCATCACAAAAACTTATAAAATGTCTGTTCCTATGCGAATTATTATCAAGTTGTATAAATACTTCATATGAAATAGACAAAAGTGCACACTATATTTTTTAATAAATAGCAGAATATACTAGTTTAGTAGAGTCTGCGACGTAAGGGTAGAGACGAAGCACTCTACAAGCCTCATGTTTAACTCCTGCGTAGTTAATGTACCACCACAGTTGCCTAAAAGTGTAAACCGCCACGGCTGTCTGACGCAGTGGGCATCGGTCAAGCCACTTTACAATAACTAGCAACCTCTTGACAATATCAAAAAGTACCATATAATTATTGTCGCTGACTTGGTTTGGCATATTTTCTGTGATAAGTGACCGTGGCAGCAGGGCCTGTCCTGCCGGCCTGTGGACCTTAGATAGTATTCCAAAAATAATCAGAGAATCAACTCGTGCGCAAGGTGAACGAAAAAGCTTTAAGGTTACGCTTAAAATGCCGCTGCGGATGTTTTGAACACAACGCGATTCCTCGTTACTCGTCAATTCGTAACAAAGCGAAATGAATCATTGAAAACTCACCCGTAACACCTTCCAATAAGAACTATTACAAACTCCCCATCGACAGCACAAAGTCATCGTGAACTTTTAACGTCGCCCAAAACAATTAAAAAAGATTGCTATGAAGATAATCAATAACGAATCTTAATGTAACGTCGTAGGAGAGACTTTGAGTTGTGGCGTGTTAAGTGGTGTACGTTAGCCATCAGGCGAGGCCGGCAGACAAGGTTAAGGCGATATAAAAAATCGCACGAGCGAGCTGATGAGACAATGCGCGGCGGCGGCGGCGGCGGCGGCGGCGGCGAGGCGATGTTATCAGCACATAGTACAAATTGCAGCTCCCACCGACATAGGGTTGACTGCTTGCAATAAACGTGGACATAAATAACGGCAACCGGTGATTCGCGGCCGAGTGCTCGCCGCGAATCACCTTAACTACTTTAATATCGTTTATTACAAACTTTAAAAACATTACGTTATTATTATTAATACCTTTATATTTATCCAAATTAATAATCATTTTACATTATAAAGAGCAATGTAAACTTGCTATTTTTGTAATTAAGAGTCTATAGCCGTAAAAAAATTAACTTGATTTAAGCCATAGTTAAGTTTACACGTGTTGTAGTCACGTTCGACCGCGGCACGTGAACTGGGCGAGTTGAACCGTATAGCGACCGGTGTGGGGGGGGGGGTGATTCTCTATAACACATTTATTTTGATGGAAGTTACTTTGTTAAGTAAATCATTTTGTATACTATTACGTGCCTGGGACACTTTTAGACCAAAGAAAGATAATCGTAGTATGAAGTAGCCGCGAGCAGTGAGCACTGAGGAGCACGAGTCGCCATCAAGGCAGCAGCGAGCGAGTTCACACTTGTTATTGGTAAACATAAAACTCAGCTACGTTTCAACTCAAGCCCCTACTAACGTTACGCTCGAAGAGACATCACTCGAAGTACTTAGAGTTTTATCTTTGTTCTGTATAGGTAGATCGAGTTTTGTTGCTAAGGCGATGCTTGACGACACGCTCGCCAACGGGCGTCGGGAGTCGTTCCGAGTTATATTTAGCGTGCAGGTAGGCAGCGGCCTGTCTGAGTTTGTTGACTTATCAAACGATTATGTAATGTACCGTCATTTATACAACACGCATGTCAGTTAATGCGGATTGTTGATAAGACAATTCCTAAAAACAGTATCAAATAAATTAAGTTATCGAGTACATCGTGTCATCAATGAACGGACTTTGTGACATGTCCTTGATTGATTGCCAATCCTCGGACATCGATTAATTTACCCAAAAAAAGTGTTTGAGAGAGAATTTGAATGTAATTTGAAGGGATTAACTCATAGGAGACCGGTGGTAGGGGCAGAGCTGCAATGTCACATTGACATGTTTTTGTGCGATTGAAGTTTTTCATTGACAAGGTCAGTCGCAGGCGCTTGTTGGAGCCGCGGCGAGCTGCGGCGGGCTGCGGCGGGCTGCGGCGGGCTGCGGCGGGTAGCGTATACACAAGTAAAAAGCAATAAGGATTAATACAATGTATTAATTTGGTCAAGGGCGGCATGAATAAGCAACACCTTAGGAAAGTTCTGATAATAACTGACCGATGTTGGTGATGAACACAAATGAATATTATTGACTCTGTGGTCGAAATCGAGATACAAAGTTGAAGTGGGCCCGGCGGTGGATCCTCTCACAAATGTTATAGAAAAACGACACAGAATATGAATATTTTCCGTTGTTTATATCTTGAGAAATGCTCGACTTGAACATTTTTTGAAGACAGAAGTTGTTAAATGTTCGGCTTCATCCGTGCGTCAAGTAACCTATTCAATCAAATTAATTTGTAGTGTGTACTATTGCAGTTTTAGTTGCAGTGGCACCGTGTTGCATGTCGCTATACGAAGTACGACGGAAGATCAAAAACCTAAACAGTTCATCATAACCCAGCTGGTGTTCGTAACGGCGCATGCGCGGACTTAAAATACATCTAATAAGAAGCCCATGCGCTATCCCAGACAGTGATCTGTCTTCGTGTTAGAATTCATACAGAAACGTTTAACCGTTTTGAAATGACCTGCTAATAATCACCCGGCCCTAACCTAACTAAACCTAAACCTTCGCATTTACGTCATCAGTAATATTTGTTCAATCATAAATAGCAAGTTCAGCCGTAACTAGTATCGGCCAAGTTGCTCGCAGTGACCCCTAGCGGCCGGTGCGCGTCTACGCCACACATGGGTGTGATTGCGAATACACTTATAGATTTTGGTTTTGTGTTATACATACAATTATTTGATATTATGTGTTGTTGACGTTACCCTGAAGACTAGGGCACATGCTCATTACAATCACGTATCATCTATTTTTGGTTTAATTATCAATAAAGAAACGACGAGACTTGTTTATTGAGGCTTGCTGATAGTTCACACTGCTTCGTGTGTCGGCTTTGATAGTATCGCATCTATTTTTAAGAGGAGATGTTTCGGCAATAACTGACCTACGTACAAAGGCAGCTACTTATTTATAAAGATAAGGAAGATACACCATAAATTGTTCGTTCAAATAAACTTCCGGCACGTCCGGCAGCGGGAGCTGTGACGTCAGCGAAGACGGCCGACACAATGGACGCAGTTGAACATTAACATTCTCCACAAGATATCATAGTTTATAAGCTGCGAAGACAAATGCACAATAGTAACTCTCAAACGCAGCGTGACGCGCGAACACGATGCACTGTGTTCGGACGGCCGGCGAGTGTGGTAAACGCTCGAGTCACGACATCCAATTCTTTGCAGATGTTAAATATAAGCGACTTACCTGAATTTTCCTTGCGAGTGGTCCTCCCACTTGATAATGGAGGGGCAATACTTGGGGTCGAGCAGCAGGTTACGGAGGAACTCGGGCACGGAAACGCTGCGCGGGCGCTTGCACACCTTGCGGCCGCTGCCCTTGGGCCGGCCGGGCGGGCGCTTGAACTGCTTGCGCTTGTCCTCCTCGTCCCCGGACTTGCTGCCGTCGCTCCCGTACAGCGAGCCCGTGTCGGAGGCGCGGAACACGTCGTCGTCGCTCGAGTCGCAGGGCGGGTGCAGCATCGCCGTGTCCGCCACGCGGTACTCGACCGCGTACAGTCGGTTCTTGTGGTCGAGCGAGTCGAGGTCGAGCACAGTCTGTGCGGCCTCGGGGCCCGCGTACGCCTCGCCCTCGGGGCCCCTGAACACCAGCGAGTGGCGCGGCATCTCCTCGTGCAGGCGCGCTTGAAGCTTCTCATATATGACGTCCCCTATCCTGCGCGAAACGGCGGCGTCGATGTTAAGGTGCGCCATCTTGTGCACAATATCCTCGCGCTTCAGGCCGCGCAGCTCCAGGCCGGGTATCCTGAAGTTGCAGAAGGGTATGTCGTACTCGCAAAAGCCGAGGCCCTGCGCCGCCGCGGCTGCGTCCACGACCCACGAGAGCGTGTCGTCCTCCGTCCAATCGGTAACACTCTTGTACTTCCACTCATCGCGGTGGTAGTCGCGTGAGTTCAGCAGGTTGTGGTAGACATTGGCGGCGGCGTCGACGTCGGGCTCGGCGAAGGCGTCGTAGTGGTTGTAGTAGCTCCCGTACACGTACGAGGTTGAGTTGCTCTTGCGGAACACCTGGAAGGCATCGAGACGCTCGGGCGCGGGAGGCGCGGGCGCGTAGTACCCGTCGCACATGTTGGTTTCGTAGTGGCGCGCGTGGTCGAGCATTGCGGCGAGCGGCGAACGACGTGCGCGACGGCCGGCGGTTCGCGGCGGAATGGGCGCGCGGCGCGGTCTCTCCTTTTGAAATACGCGGCAACGACTGTTTGTTTACAAGTGCGCCGTGCTAGGGCAGCGCGGCGACGCGGTGGCGCGGGGGGAGCGGGGGGCGGTGCAGTGCCGCGGACGGTGCGGTGCCGCGCGCTGTGCGCTGCCGCGCTGCTGCGGCACGTGACAGCTGATTGCTGCTCGGCGATTATCGACAAGTGGCTCATTGATTTATCCTGTGCTTACAGTCTTGCGTTATTATAAACAAAATTACATGTTGGTGTACCTGTGGTCTCGCGCCCTAGTATCACTCGCTGCTGAGCAAAAACTTGCAAGTAATTAAATAGAAACATTTTTTCTTAAAGTTTCGTAGATTTGTCGAAAATTCTGTTTGATCTACGTAGATTTCAATATATTCCAACGATTCCTTAATTATTTCGCGTTTTAAAAAGGTAAGGCTGTTTACTAATAGATTTTTTACTAAATTGGCGTAAATCTTGTTAATTCATCAATACATGAGTCGATTTTTTTGGAATGCTTTAAAACCTTCTACTATAGTTGTCCACAAGGAAATCAACTCGTAAATATGTATTAAAAAATCAAAACACTAAAATGTAGTTGTTCAACTATGGAGAAACCGTAAACTCGGCTTTACGTCCGTCAGTCGTCATGATCACAGTGTCAGTCCGCGGTGCGCATGTCGCTCGGAACGTCCTGATCCTAACCTAAGGCAAGATCTGAACGTTGTCACTCGTGAGTGCCGGCCGCGGGGACATTGTGCAGCTTGTCTGTCTGTGTTCGTGTCGTGCATTTTGTAGTTGGGTTACAAGGAAGGCATCATGTTCGGAAAAAGTGTACTTACACTTACATTATTACAACCCAAATTTATAGCAGGTCTATAACAGTAAACTACCAATAAAAACGGCTTAACTCACGTGTAGATCGGTGTAGGTACCGACTAGTTTCGGACTCGTCGGGAGTCCTTCATCAGGGTGAGTGAACTATAGGGCTGTACTCGCGGCAGGCGGGTAGCGGGACCTTAGTCGGCGTTAAAGTACCACTCACCTACTTAATTGGGAACTAAACGAATATCTGCCACATTCATGAAACTTTTTTAGTTTCCGCCGGAATAAATAATAATAATAATAATGAATATTAACATTTATTGTATTATAACCAGCCAGGCGGGGACACAATATTTAAGTACCCAAATGATAATAATTTTATTTATGACAGATAAGAGAATCCATTTGGTGCTGGTAAAGTAGTAGTAAAATAAAGAGCATTTGTTGTGGTTAGTGCGTACGTTTGTTATTTGTATGGTGTTTGGTCTCTGTTCTTTTACTCTTTAATATTTAGGCGATATTATGTGGGACTGCGCGTGCGCATGCTGTACGTTTAGGTGAAAATAAAATGTGTGAGGGGGAAATACGAGCGCGGGGATTTCCCGGACACAAGGCGGCCCGAACCCCCCGCCACCACCGCAACCGCCGCCGCTCAAGGCGAACTGCTAACTTGTCGCTGCTCGCTTTTCGGTACCTACGGTGGGGTCGGACGCACATTGTTTCGACAATACCTACTTCAAGCATATTTTTATATCTTCTAACGAATCACCCAGCCGACCTCCGTCGGATATAAATGCACCTAATTTTGAGATTGCACAGTACCGTGAGGAGTGAGGGGGGCTCAATGGTGTCCACGTACGCCATCACAATATTACTTTGTTACCTTGTACAACTTTACATTGACTATAAAATAAAAGCTGTAGAGACAGACTCCCCCTTGTCTAAGCACATCTGAATTTTCCGAACTTCGTTGGCTACACAAGGAAAACACGGAGATTGTCCGCCAGAAGTTCCCAAGCCAGGACTTCTTTGATTTTATTAGGTACTTAATTTCAGGACCAAAAAATAAAAAAGAAAAATCCTTTTCAACGACACGCAGTGCGTCGCCCAACTGGCAATTATTTTTGATCTCTAATTTCAGTTTTATAAGAGGTTTTGTTTTGGGTATCTATCTAATAATAACTTTCTTGTCATCACTTGATCTCTTCTTTTCTTTACAAGTACCCACTTACTTATTAAGTCATGAAAATTGATAAGTGATTGCAAAACTTAGCAAAAATGGTGCCCTCCGCGGCACTGGTCGCCGGCGCATCGCCCTCTAGCGGCAACAGATCGTGTCGTCGGGGCTTCACCGCGCAGACGTGTCTCAAATACTCTTAACATTTAATAGTCGAATTTAAAAGTTATTATTCTTATTATAGATTTATATAACCTAGATACCTAATCTGGGACACAAAAAGAGGCGATAAACTTATGCCACCTATATATTATTGTATTACCTTCGCCAGTTACACGGCGAGGAGTTCGGCAGCGAGTAAGCGCGTGCAGGACTGCATCGAAAGGTATTTAACGAACGATGCATTTGTTGTGCTATTAAATTTTGAGGAGCCCAGGGCCGCGGAAGCAAGCCGGCGCCCTCACAGCTTGGGCTGATCGCCTGTAAATGTTACTCTTTCGTATTTGATGATAGATTTCGTACTTGATGACATATTGAAGACGTGTGTCAAATGACCTAGAAACATAGGACCATAGTCACCGACACCTATACGCGGACAGGCTATGAGCAGTCGTATTTCGTGCCTATTTGATTTTCGCCGTTTTTAGCGCGGTCGCAGTGTGAGGCGGAAGTACGGATTCGAACTAATAACAGAGATAGAATTAACTGTCAGTCAAATCTGTCAGTCAAATCAACAGGTGCGTTTAAGCCGTAACGAAGTAAAAGGCGTCGTTTGTAAGCGACGAGCTATGGATGGACGGCGATCTGTAAGTGGACTGTTCATATGATAGCAAAGATGACATTTCACATGTTGCTATTGCCACTTGCGGTGCCGACTACCACTCCCTGGCAGGCAGCGCGGTCGTCGCGATACCGATGGCGCCGTTTCTTTCAAAAACCATTGCGTTTGCACAACGCCCCCTCGAGTACAACGGGATTCTACGAGTTATAATGTTAATAAGTGAATTTTCTGCCAAGTTTGTAGTAACCATTAAAAAACAATGGTGTAATTTGAAGGCGGTAGGTCGATGCGGTGCCCACTGCGAGGTCGGTCCTCGCGGGGCCGTGCAGCGCGCTGGCGCTCGGGCGGTAGGGGCGCGCTGCGCTGCTCGCAGCACGCAGCACGTGCTCTAACAGGAAAACTCTGACGTTTCTATAATGATTATTTTAATTGGCAGTATTAATACATATCAGAGGTTTAAATGTATGCCAGACAGAACGTGATCACACCACCTAAGGTAATTACTATTATTAACATTACACACATACATGCGCAGCATTCGTTACATGTTATTCTATGTGGCAGCGGCGAGGCGCGCGTGTGCGTGTGTGGAGCTGACTCCTGAAGTGTCGGCTCACTCGCCAGTTTTGGTAACGAGCTGAACAAATGAGCAGATGCCAAAAATAATAAAAAAGCAAACGAACTCCCCGCGTTGCCGGTCTTCTAAAGGTAAAACCATAAAACTTACATCGAGGAGACAACAAATAAAAACGCCAACATTTACTCATATGAATTTTCAACAATACAAATTAATTTAAAACCTTAGTCCAAAGTAAACATATGATGTTCACATTACATGGAAAATGAAGAATGTAAAAATTAACATTGATGTTAAGGAAAATAGTCTAAAAGCACTAATAGTTTCCACGGGTCCGGTCCGCGCTCCCTCGCTCTGGTTATCGCGATGTACTCGCCAGTAAACACCCCGACAACGCTGGGTGACGTCACACCAATGTAAAACCTTCAAGGAAATCCTAAACAACACATGATTAAGACACAAGGAAACTCCTCTCTTGCATAACATTGCTGGCAACAGTTTTTCCTACTACTCATATCCCAGCATCACTCATTCACTAAGCGTTAAGGATAAGCAAGGTGTTAGCGTTACACTTCACACTTGACTCTTTTATCCGCGAATGTTTAGTGTTGGTGTAAATAAATAATTCAGGTGCGAGTCGCACTTGTTAAATTTATTTGTTAACTAGTGTCCGACTTGCAATGCAAGGAATACAGACAGCGTATCTGATGCAATCACTGATGTAGTTTTACATGATCCGTGATTAATATTCTCATCACAAAGTTACTGAGTAGGCGCTAGACCGCACCTGCGCGCTGCCTGATAACCACTTACTAAGTGGAGATATGTGAAGTGAGGTCGGGCGCACACGAAACTCTTGCACAGGCCGCCTTCTAGTCTATTCGCACGTACCGGCTGCAGTTGTCAGGCTTTTCGGGCAAATTTTTTTTTTTGGTTTCCATTTTTTCGACCAAAAAAACTCGCTTAAAATCAAATGTAAATGCAAGATAACTGCTTAATGCTTGCTTGCATGACATGCTTAATATTCATTTGTGTCATATTGTTTCTGACGTGCCAAATAACTGTTTTATGTAATGACAATTTTTGTAAATAACTTGGGTGAGCTATTTGCGTGCGCGGCGTGCGGCGTGCGGCGTGCGGTCGGCGTTGTCCACGAGTAACATATAACAAACACATTTTTCGTAAAAGCAACAGGAAATAACACGTCGTTAAAACAAATATGTAGTAATTCAATTCAAATACAATAATGTAATGTGATATATGGAACCAGAGGCAATACACATAATGCACGGCCTGTCCGCGGAGGGAAAGGCAGATATTACGGATAGCACATTGGCGACAGTCTGTGGCCACGGCGAGGGGCGCCGGAGCTGCGTGTGCCGCGCTCCTTTATCAGTTCCACCTGACCGCGCCTGAACACGTCGCCTCGTCTGCGGAATAACTGCCTCCCACTTTACAATAGCTCCTCAAATTGCATTTATAACAACAATTATTTTTACATCTTATTACGTTATACAATATTTACATTTTTAAAGACAAGGCATCAACAACCCTTCTCCGTGCCCGATATCAAGATCGCGGGACGCGTCGCAGCCTCGTCGGCCGCAGCGCCACGCCGTCGCACGCGACATTGGCGTCGATGTTTTGAGATTCTCAAGTGTGTGCATTACAAATAAGGAACATTTTAGTTTTATAATCTGCACCGTACTACAAGTATAATATGGTATGAAGGCAGAAAATATAATGCAGAATTCTTTAATTTCCTTACGAGCCGATTTAGCTGTTCACAAGCAAAGGCGGGTTGCGCTAAATTAACAATTTCGACTTTTCACTAAGAAGTTGTACATGATCGTGTCGGACGCAAGGTCGCCGCATCTCGCCAAGGACAATCTTGCAAGACATTAAGTTTTAAATGTCTACATTCACTACGGGGCCGTATAAGAGACTAATGGTTATATTGTGCGGAGGTGTAAAATTGTGTCAATTCTTGCACCGGGTCGCTCGGCGGTCTGCGCCCCACGCCGTGTTTTGTTTTTCCGACCATAACGAGCAGCTGACGTCATCCTCCAGCTTTTGTTTAGATTTTGAGTGTGGGTCGCCGGCGCCGGCTGTCCAGGGATCGTGTGTATGAGCTTGCTTATTTCAATGAGCTTAGATGGGGTCGCCAATAGTCAACCCTTCAATTCACGAAGTACCTTCTTTACGAAAATATATACTCATGACCTGGGCTATACAAGTTGTTATGTTTCTTATAAACTGACTCGTGCTTCAGCTTGCATCGCCTGGCGCAGTGACGTACTTAGCTTAGAACAATGCTTACGCGGGTCTGATTTGCGGGTAGGGGCAAGGGTACGAAGACCATCACAATGTGGCCCAGCCTTGACCTCGCGGTGAAGTCGAGCGCGGACCTTGGCAGTGCGGTCGGATAGGATCGTAATGTGTCGGACGTGACGCGCGGCCGCTGTCACTGCGGCGCGACCGACCTGCGACGACGACTGGCCGTTGCTGTCCTGGCTGGAGCTCGGGTGCACATGCACTTGGCTCAGTTCTAGCCTGTTTACAGTGCGTTTGTTATCTGCCATCCGGTATAACGACGCTATTATTTAAATTCGTAGTCAACATTATTTTAAGGTTATTTTTAACATAAGTACTTAAGTTTATTGTATGTAAACAAGTCGTTAGTTGTGAAGGACTGCCCGAAGTAGCGAGTGGCCTTACTTGAACAGAACTTGCTCTATTACGACTCATTTCTAGATCAAAGAAAAGTAACAATCACTGACCTCTACAGGGACAGGCTACAAAGTGTGGTATTTAGTGCCTTTTAAATGTTGGTTATTTGAGCGCCAACGGTAGACGCTAGTGGCGGCGGCGAGGATGCGAACCAACGACAGATAGAATAAAGTGTCGGTAACGTCTAGAAATCTGGACACGCACAAAAGTCAACACGAAGTAAAAGTTGTCGTTTGGAAGCAACGGCCTGTCCTGGCGCGCTCGGAGAGATCGCAGGTACGTTGACGGAACACAACAAAGTCATGGGTTTTCCGAAAAGTTTCGAATGAAAATTTGTTTCGATCGAGTGTAGCCAATGAATAACACTAATTGGCTTCCTCGTGCGGAGCGTTGAGAGTACCTACTGCGAACATCAATCTTGTTGTTCTGCACAGATTCCAGTACTTGTGCATTGTTTGAAGATATCTGCGCTCAGAATCCAGCTCGCCGTCACCGCGGAGCAACATACGACGTGACACCCCATCACTCCGCGGCGAGGTTCGTGTGGAAATATGTCTTGTTCCAAGTTTCGACAACAAACTGGATTCGGGTTTTTCGAGTTGCAAATATAAATACAAAAGTTTTGATTCAGACCATTAAAATAAACAATAAACATTACTGTTTATTTGTATTCATAAGTTGTTATAGTCCCAAAATAACCGGCCCTCGCTCGACAAACGCGAGCCTCCACGTCAGAGCTAAATCATAAATCTTAGTCCAAAAAAAATACGGCGCAGGTCTGTAGGCAACCGAGTCGGTGCGGCGGATACCTGTCGTAAGGTCAGGGCCTGCGCCGCCAAGGACGGCCAACTGGTTCGCACCAGACTCGGCCGAGGAGCGCGGTATGCGCAGTGCTCTCCACTCAGTGCGCGCGTCAGCGCGTCACGTGGTCGCGGCTCACACTGCGCACTCTACATGTTGTTTAAAGCAACTCTGTCAATTGTTGCCATTGTCTTAACTGGCCACAATGTTAAATTACAGGCACGGCGCACCTCTATTAGGTGACTGCGCGCATTCTGATAGAGGCTACTTTTTATGAAAGCCTGTTTACTTTCCAGTTGTGAGTCTGCCATCTGTAGTCGTATTCATGTCTTCTTTAACATTTTGTCCTAAACGAGACAGCCGTTCGCCGCCAGCGGACCTCCTCCTAGTTAACACGAGGAGGTTGCAACTCACAGTTCACAGAAGTGCTTTAACTATTCTAAATAGGGATAAAGCAATGAGGTGTCGCTGCCTGACGCGGGCGAATGAAATATTGAGCAATATTGTAATCAGGTGAGCTAGTTGCATGAATGGTGTATCACAAACCAGTTTCGCTGTTCGGTGGTGGCTGGCGGCTGGCCACTAGCCACGTCGGATGGGAAACCCTGGGCGCCGACAGTCGCTGCTCCGGCAGACAATATTCCGAGAACGATGCCGCGTTATCCTTGTCAGCGAAGGTTGCTATAGCCGCCAGGTGGTGCGGGTGGGTGGCGGCCGGGGCGCTGCGTTTACTCTCCGTCTGGGTTTGGCACAATCTTATATGTTGGCAGATAAAAGAACCGATTGCATAATTTTATTAAAAGTGCTATAAATTTATCGTATACATGTACCTACATCATTAGTAGCGGGGGGGGGGCGGAGGGGGGCTAGGCTCATTAGATACATATAGAAATAAATACAACGGCAAAAAAGTGTTCTATTCCGGGAAGGACTATGAGCACATAGAAGTAAAAGCACTGAGGCGGCTGCGGCACTGCTGCGCGCCCGGGGCGTTGTTGCCAAGAACTGAACGGAACTACGTTGAAAGTTAATCGTTGAACTAATTAGCCAGTATATTATTTTATTAAGTCGACATGTACCACCGGCCGCTATCACGGTGCTCGGTAATACATGTGTGTGTGTGTGTGTGCGTGTTCCTGTGACGAGGTGCGGCGCGGGCGGCAGGACATGAGGCGCGGCCGTGCAACAAAGTGTAGGTAGTATGCGAGTATTTATGGGCGAGTTATCGCGCCTGCGTCATTAGCGGACGGCTTGGATACTGTTAATTAGCTCGATGCGGTCTCACTTATCGGGGAACGGTTTTACATGGCGTGCGTGGCCGCCGCGGCCTCCGCGCCGCCACTCCGGGATGTTACAGAAATTCAAGTTATTTTGTTTAACTGCGTCACTGCGTGCTACTACGTACTAGCTATACTTGAAGCCTGGCATTGTACGAGTGCGCCGAGCCTTCCTCGAGGTCAAGAAGCGGCTGCTGAGAACAGATTTTTGTGCGACTCTAATTAATAGGTCACTATTTTATCGAAACATCAATAGACTCACGCTCACACAGTCCGTGTTCCAGTGTGGGCGGCCGGCTGGCAGTGCCGCGAGCCGCGCGGGCCGTGTCGCTGGCGCACATCGCCGCCACCGTTCGCTGCAGCTCGGATTACTTACTACATCATAATAATACATTGCACCACATTAAGTCTCAAGACTGTCATTTCTTTACATGAATAAGAGTATTGCTGGTGGAACATCAAGGAAATGTTCCCCTGCCTACCCCGGTGAACAACTTCCTTCTAACCAGCAGATGTTTGTAGGTAGCGAGCCACAAGCTGCGAGCACGAGCGATGAATAAACAAACCTCCGCGGAGGCCCAGCCTCGAGAGCGTGGTGCCCTTGGCCCCGTGACCCGACGCCGCCGCCCTGGCTGACCCTGCAGCATGCAGCGCGAAGCGTGCAGCCGCTGCCTGCACCCGCTGCCTACAACCGCTGCTCGCTTCATCGTATTATTAAAATAAAGAATTGATTTCAACGCGTTAGATTGAACTAAAAATAGGCAGACAAAACGAGGTGTTACGCTGCCTCACTATATACTCTCCTTGCTAGTATAAACAATACGTTGTCAAAGGTTTAGTTCGTGTTCTATCTCGCTTCAGTTACTGTAATTGTTATAGTATGTAACATAACATTGTTTGTTTGTGACACTTAGGAGCGAGCCTCGCGCCCCCGCCCCTGGCGGGACCCTCACACCGAAGTTATGATAACTCCACTCGCAGATCTCCAACTTCCTAACTCTTACTATTTCAGTGTTGGATAACACGCGTCATCGAGCGAAAGCCTTTAACCCAAAAACAGAGGAAAACCGCGCTGAGTGAGCAGGGTCGCGCGCACGCGCGCCGCATCTCAATGCATCGGCCGGCGCATTAGCATGGCCGGCACGGCCCGCGCGGCCCCGCAAGATCCTGCGCGGCCAGCACAAGGGGAACTCCTTCAGGGCTGCCGAGTGACGTAACCAACAGATGTGTCGCCAGAAATTTGACCATGGTCTATGCTGCTCCGTGGGCCGGGGACCATGTTATACTGAAGTAGTTAATTTGATATACATGTAATACAGTGATAGAATACCAATACAAGTTGGGCCAAATCATTGCATTGTATATCTCCCCACGGCCGCGCACACTTTTCATAAAGTGTCGATGGGACCGGCAGCGAGCTCTTCACGTATATACATGACACACACACTGAACATGTATTCATGTGGGTAAGCAGCGAACGTGTTGTCTCTGTCCGTGTACGTCATTATTTACTTTCAATTACTTCGAAATCACGAAGCAAACAGTACACGAAGCTCCATATATGAAACGAATGCTCCCAGCATCCCCGACTCTCCCGCCTTCGTGGACCCTTGCCTGTTCTTTCCGGTACCCGAAGGATTTGGAACCACGCTGGCGATGACAACGGGCCAATAGTATTTTAAATATCGGACACACATGAGTCAGGTGCGCGCAGTTAAATTGTTGACAGAGATAACCTTATGCTAAGCAACCGTGGAGGGACTGCCGTCAGTCGCCACATCGCTGCCCGTGGAAAAGTTTCCGTTTCTCTGGCGCATCCATTTGTGGTTCGCTTCAAACATAAGTTGGCGTTTACCTTTATACTTCCAAAACAAAAAAATATATTATACGCCCGTAGACATCCGGGATAGTCACAGTGCCATCTATGTAACAATTTGGAAACTTCTGAGTTAACTTTTAATTAAAATTACGCATAATACAATACTATTCCGCCTTTTTTGCTGTTCAAATTGTTATATTAATTTTTTGCCTGTAACAACAAGCAAAAAATTCAAGAGTTTCAAGTTTTCTAATAATGCAAAAATACGGAAGAATGCCGATGTGTTAAAAGGTAAAGCCGCCGACGCCCACCGCCAAAGAGATTTCTTTTGGGTCAGAAACGTAGACCGACTACAATAACTTGTTCGGGCACTTCAGTTCCTAATGTATGTACGTACTGTTTAATCTGAGTATTATAACAGCTAGCAGATGACAACTTACTGCCAGTTTACTAATTCAACCGCATTAATAATAACATTTAAAATTCAAAACAATTTGTAAGAATAAATTACGTAGTAAATTATTTTTATTTCCTTGACAATGCCATCTATAACTTGAAACGTACAATAAATTATAAAATAAAAGTTTCATGTTTGACGGCGCCTTACTAGCGCCATCTATGAAATAGTGGGACAAGGTGGACAACTGTCAGACTAGAGGAGCGTCGTGTGCGGGCGGCGCCGTCATGTTGAAGTTTGGCTTTCGAGCGAACAACGGCGGCAGCGGACGTACCCCGACGAAACGCTGGTGTCCCAAAACTTTCATTGAAAAGTTATTCAAATTAATTATTGAAAATTACGGCCGATTCTGCCATGGACGGAGAACCGTCCATATCAGAAGTGGGATCCCACTTGCGCCAGCAGTACGAATAATCTAGTGAAAATAGTGCCATGAAGCTGTTAAACACTATGGAGACTTTGCTCACCCGTATACTAGCAACGACAACATCAATACCGTTAGAAGATTGTAACGCTCACCCTACGGTGAAATTGGTGCAGTTCGACCCAGATGACGTCGATGCCGACATAGAAGGTTGGTGTAAAGTTACCGAGCTCATTGTAAATAGTAAGCAGTTAGAGCGTTGATCTGCTTGTTGCTCTTACGGGTGCTCTAAAGGGGCGTGCAGCTTCCCATCTTGCTAAATTAAATTTGGATGAGCTGTCATGGAGTACTATGAAGGAAAGTCTGATAGCCAAGTTCTGCCAACCTAAATTGTATCAAGATTATTTTAGAAGTGCTGCGATTTCAAATGGGTGCTCAGGAAACTGCCCCAGAAGCCGGTTTACGTTTATGGAATATAATAGAACGCATACCAAAGACAGGAATGTCAGACGAAGTTGTAACCGGTCTTGTAATATCTATTTTATCACAAAAAGACGGACTGATTCGACGCGAACTAAATGGACATAACATTACCACCAAGGCTCAGTTATTCAGAGTTCTTGGGGGTATTTCCTTGAAGCGACGTATTGATGCATCCGATGATGGCGACTGATACCAAGTTTCCCGGCATATGTCATTGGTGTGGAATAACGGGGCATAGAATATCTGAATGCAGAAAGCGACGAGAAGATTCATCCGCGTGCACCATGATTCCGAAACTACAGGTGCCGCGGTTTCCACACGTGTAGAGAAGACTTGCTACTCACGCGGGAAATCTGGTCACTACGCGCCGAACTGTCCAGAAAAGAACAAGAAGACCGGCGGCGGATCTGCAACTACAAGGAGGCTAACCTGCGTGAATAGCGACGGTCAAGGGGCGCTTCGAGGTCTTCATCCGGTCAGTTTCCTTTTTATTTGACAGCGGATCGTCTTGCTCTTTACTAAAAGAAAATTTTTGTAGGAAATTTCCGGGTATTGTGCGCAACGATCTTTCTGGCATTGGTGGTAACAAAATAAAGCGCGTAAAGTAAATTTATGTGGAATTTTACAAACCTTGATATTTCATGTGATACCGGGCTCTTATAGTAGCGACCCCCTAGTTATAGGTAGGGATTTGTTAGAGAATGGCGTCAGCGTACAAATTAATAAAGATGAATTGGTGATTTCCTTACAATCAATAAACTTTTGCGAGGCGATGGTTACCAAATCAGAGTTTACTGGAATAGATACCGATTTGACGGGTCACGATGAAAGGGCACTTGTTAAGTTATTGGATAGGTATGCTGATTGTTTTATAGAGGATGTCTTACTAGCGCCATCTATGAAATAGTGGGACAAGGTGGACAACTGTCAGCCTAGCGGAGCGTAGTGTGCGGGCGGCGCCGTCATGTTGAAGTTTGGCTTTCGAGCGAACAACGGCGGCAGCGGACGTACCCCGACGAAACGCTGGTGTCCCAAAACTTTCATTGAAAAGTTATTCAAATTAATTATTGAAAATTACGGCCGATTCTGCCATGGACGGAGAACCGTCCATATATTAGTATAATGGGTTTCTAAATCACCACTAGATGGCAGTAAATTATATTTCGATTTAAAAAGGTTTCATTTTGTCCACCAGTTTGTTCGTGTTGGCACTGATTCTATTGACTTTTGACAATTTCTGCTGAAAGAAAAACATTCAAATTATTAGCTTTCATCGCCTGCTTTTAAAAAAACCTTTAGTAAACCAATTTAAAAAAATCCGAAAACGTACTTTTACGAAATAATAATACTAGTTAAATTCTACGTACGAAAACAATAATAATAGTTAAATTCTACTGGGTTCTAAAATTATTAACATTTTGTAAACTACAGTTCGCAATTTACTGCCTGCCCCTTTCTTTCGGCGGACAGCTGGCAACTACGTCTAACACAAGAGGTCGCTGGAAACTCATCCGGTTATTGTGACTTTGCGGAGGCGGCGGCAGCGTAGTTCCTGGGATGGGAGGCTGCTTTTTACGGGTGGCGGAAGGCGCGAGGCCGCGCGCTTCGTTTCCGCGTTTCCCGCCAATTCGCCCGTCAGCCGACAGCGCCAGGCGTGACGCCGGACGAGTGTTGCCTTATGAGTAGAATGTTGCTTTACTCATTGGTTAACTAAAAAAAACAATAGAGTATATTTTAATCGGTTAATTTAATTTGACAAAAAAAAATAGAAATGTTCGTCGGTCGAAAAACATAATCCCTTACCGTTCAATATGGATCTTTTATTCTAGAAGCTACAGTTAAAACTGTTATTGTATTCAGTAAAGCTTTCAGTCCACAATAATAATTTATTTTATTTGTATAACGCCCTGCAAATTTCTTGTACAAAAAGCGGCGTAGTGAGGGAAAGTTCGCGCGCGCACACTTTTGGCGCGGGAGCAAGGGTCGGCTGGTGAACCAATAGCACGCTCGCAGCAATATGCGAGCCTCGCCCGGTGGCGACTCAGCAGCCGGAGTAACTCTTCGCCTCAGACGAGCACACTGTACATATGTGTGTACATACAATACAACCTCGATTATACAGACAACAGATTAACTGAAAGTTCCGAGTTGATATTTTATTTAGAGAATTAAATATCGAGATGGCAACACCCTGGGCCGAGAAACGAGTACTGTTAACTTATTTGTATACTTCTGAACTTAAATTGTATCTTTAGAACTAACGAGGAAGTCCCCACGCTGCGAGGAAGAGGAAGCGCATCGGTTATTTTTACGAACGCGAGTTGACAACACCGCTGGCGGGGCGCCCTCGGCGGCGGCGCGCTGCACCACGTCCGCGCCCATTGTCGGCGCCCGCGCGGGCCGCAGCCGGCGGATGCAATTCGCTATTATAAATTAAATTAGTTGTGCTTCCGTGTATGACACAATCTTGTCGAAATGCACGGAAATTATTTAATAATTTTTTCACAAGGTGGTAAACGACCGAGCGATAGAAGGTTGCCTACCTTCTAGAGAATACTCAGTAGCGAAACGTGTAGACCGAATTTACCACGCATTTAAACATCCCGGCGCCCACTGAGTCAAATTTAACATATACTTCTTATTTTTGATTAAAAATAGCTTTCTGCACTACTCAGTTACAACTTCAGCTGTCTCAGATTTCATTTAAAAAGATGCTCAAAGTGTACGTTTCACGTATTAATGTGGATTTAGATGTAGTTAGATTTTGGATATGAAATCGTACCAACTATATTATATTGCGTCTCCCGCAGCGCCGGCCCTACACGTTGTCATAATGAAAAATTCAACGTTGCTACTAGTAAAGCTATTGTTGTGGCGCCGCAGATACACGCCCACGCGGGCACGCGCGATCTTACAGCAACAGGAAGGGGCTCATTAGACAATTACTGGCAACATTGATCTTCCATCAGGTGAAGGTCACCGAGTCATGGCGGCTGGCGGCTGGCGGCTGGCGGCCGGGTGCAGGCGCGATCCGGCGCTAACAGCCCCGCTCACATTAGCACAACTCGCATGTCAAACCTATCACACGTCTCTACAAAACTCTGCCCTCCCCCGCTGCGCGCTGCTGCGCGCCGCTGCGCCTCACAAGGCCAGCTTCCAGAGCTCTAAACGCATGTCATTACGTGTCGCTGCTCGTGCCAAGGGACCGGGACAGGGCAGCAACATTCACAATGTCTTTAATATATAGATAATATATATACATTGAGCAACTATCGTTTGCCACATGTTTATAGTTGCGTGTAACATGTATTGAGCAATCATTATAGGTCAATATTTAAAATAAAAATATTTTGTGTGCAGTAAATGTAAAGTGCTTGACATTTTTACGTGAACTTGTTTATATCGGAGCACTTTTACGACTGTTCGCGGCGCCCCTTGCTCAACACCGCGCGCCGGCGGCTCGGTACGTGCAAATAAGCATTGTTTTATTTCTTTATCAATATGGCGCAATATTTATAAACTACGAGGCACGATATTAAGGAGAAGCCTTTTTTGCACTGTTAACTATTTATTTGTTCGATGAAACTAGGAGTCACCGGGCCGGCGGCGGACGATGTACTTGATGCGTATTAAGTAGGTGGGTACACACGCGGAGACGGCCCCACGTTGGCCGCGCAGTACTGTACCAGCACCGCTTCTTTCCACGTGTCGCGCAGGCTGCTGCGCCGGCGGGCGGCCTGCAATGCGCGTGCTGGTGCGCGCGCCCGATGTCTGCTTGTCTGTGCTGCGAGAGGCTCCAGGTTTCCGCTCTAGCTCGTATTGCATTTATTGAATTTATTTAACAACCTGAATCGAACGTTTTCCATTTTCATGTAAAATCAATTACGTTATTTCAAAATGATGTGAACAGCCCGGATAGCTCAGTCGGTAGAGCATTGGACTTTTAATCCAAGGGTCCAGAGTTCAAGTCCCTGTTTGGGCGAGTTGCTGCAGTTTTTTTGTTCTCGTGAGCATATATTGTCTCATTATATTAGTCATTTTGTCATGAAAGTTTCAACAAGTAACTCGTATCTTTTCTTTCCTAAGAACTCTCTACTAAATGTCAACTTTGTTCCGGTCTCCGCGTGGACTTGTAACTCGCCAACGTCACTATTTGCACAGTGTTTAACTTCAGCTGTCAGTTGGTCGCCTGCGGCTTCAATACGGGACATGTTCACGAGGCGACGACAGAGATGCGCCATTTAGCACGTTAGTAAAAGTACAGCTAAGTGACGGATGATTCTTTGATGTTTTTGTCAGAACGGGCCGCAAGCGCGCGGGCCCGATGAGGTCGCGTGCTGGCGGCGGGCGCGGCGCTCGCGACCGCACTCTAGCGACAGTCGGAGGTGCGCGCGGTCGCCGTTGTGTCGCCGTGCTCGCTGCTGCGCCCTCTCGCCGCGCACCGAATGATGTCCGCGTTCGCCGACCATAACCGCGCACCATGACCAAGTACAAGCTGAACAACGCGCTGCGCTCCTCCTCCGAGGTGACGCTCACCTCGTACCTGGCGGCCGAGGGCGCCGCCGCCCAGCGGGACGACCGCGCCTACCACATACCGGTGCTGGACAATGACCACCTGGACTCGGAAGGCGCCCGATGCACCGACTGCCCCGCGTGTGCGATGCCGGCCGCGCTGCCCGCCGACCTGGCCGCCTCCCTCGCCAAGCACGAGTGCGACAGGTTCGGACTCAACGAGCTCAAAGTGGAGGGCCTCGACAGGAATGTGTGCCTCTGCGAGAAGTTCAACGGCGGCTGCAAGCTATGCCCGCGGCCCAGCCTGGCGCCTACGGTCAGCCTGCGCGCTGAGGGCAAGGACTCCTGCCTCGCCTGTCCCCACGGCTCCTGCGGCGTGCCCTACTCCGGTGAGTTTCTACTCCTTATTATATTTATATTTGCATGTCGCGTATTTATGTTTATGGATGTTTATGGATCCCATGCGGAGGCGATTCCTGATCTAGGGGCAATTTTCCTGGCAGTCTTTTATTTTGTTGTGTATTTTATGAGTCGTTAACAAGCGCACCGGCGCCCCTGTCCAGCTGTGGCTGGAGGCAGCGCTTTACAGTTGAAAACTAAACATAGTAACGATTATTATAATATAATGCAACAGCAGCACTGAGCTCCGAACATGTCTTGTGCTGACTACATTACACACAGGTGAAATATAAAAAAAAAACCTATGAATGAATAGTACAGAAAAACAATGTTTTGAAATACGATTGTGAAAAATTCTCGATGTTATCCTAAATATATGTACTTCGCACCTCAGGCGCTGTCGCCTTTCCCTGCCCTGCCCTGCCCTGCTGGCAGTCTCTCTCTCTGGCTTTAATCTTTGTTTATCAAGTTTAATTTTTACTGACACTCAAAGTACAATCGTTTTTTGTGGAAACAGTTTGTAAGAAACGAGCTAACACGGAAGCGTTCACTCGATCCTTGGCTTCTTTACAAAGATTCAGCGCGAACTTGTAAAACAATCACGTTTTTGCAATATCACAAAAACACAGACGAGCCATTGATCTAGTTTGGTCTTTGGAAAATCTGTATGTAACTTCCAGAACACGATGTATTTGTGTTACTTATAACGAAAACCCATTTTTTTCTCGGTCCGCCTGCAACAATGCTCTTTTTCCGGGTATACTCTGACAGCTGGACACATTGCCACGCCATTTTTACTGGAAGGTAGCTTCGGCACCGGGGAGTACTTCACATACGCTAATTTAATCTTTACTTCCACGCTGACGTCACGAGCACACGCTGCTGCGGAATAAAATAGGATTTCTTCGCTCTGCGTGATGTTACCGCAAGCTCAGCGCGCTGTCTGCTTGTCTCATTTCATATTCTTATTCTGTTGCAATTGTACAAAAGCCAAACATAGAAGATTGCACTGTCTCAAACGAAAGTGCCAGGTTTTGCCAGTGGAGGGCGCCCATGTCGCTCGACAAGAGTCATGGTCTGCTAGTGATACAAACTCTGTCGTCCACACTGCAGTGGGAGTACATCAAGCACGAGTGGCCAGTAGATGGCGCTCGCATATTGTCCGTCCTCACTTTCCCTGCGACCGCAGTTTACAAAACAAACAGTCGTGTGTCCGATCACGAGGCGCCGTGTTGTGACAAGCGACAAGCTGGCCGCTGCCTGCTGGCGGCCGCCGGCACAGGCCGCACAATGGTGCGATTCGGCGCGCCCCCGCCGCCGCTATCTCGCATTATCCACGCGCGCACCATTAGTTCCGCGCCGGCTCTAACACCTACTTACCGTTCAAACTGCGCAATCAATTGACGTTTTTCTTTTTATTAGTATTTAAAAGTATCGATAATGAACTGAGTACTTTTCTTTACATTTAAAAGAACACCTTTTTCAAACAAAGAATGTACACGCCAGTGTTATCGCTCTGAGGTGTATGAATCAGACAAGGGTCCGACAGCAGCAGTGGCGCTGCCAACGGCTGCGTACCGAAGGCCGGCGCCAGCGACCTGCGGCGCAGTATGTAATTATAAATATATATTAGGTACTGTTTTGATAACCCGTCGCTCGACACATAACTGTAACTGTACAATTCCACAAAACGATAACTGCCACTATTGTAAGTACTTGGCGC
Source organism: Papilio gigon (assembly GCA_027563995.1). Taxonomy (NCBI): domain Eukaryota; kingdom Metazoa; phylum Arthropoda; class Insecta; order Lepidoptera; family Papilionidae; genus Papilio; species Papilio gigon. Next base: position 102,603 of record JAODUI010000002.1, on the reverse strand, counting down.
GCATTCAAAAATTGCAGCGCGAGCGCATGCAACTTTTAAAAGCAAAGAGCCTTCACGAGCGCCGCCGCGAGCCCCGGGCTCGGTCATTTGCGACATCACGCTGAGCTTCAGAGCTACTTTACTCCTTTCTAATATACGTATTGCTGCTTAGCAGAATGCGGTACTTGACGCCTGTCGGCGTGTTGGCGACCGCGGTCAGCTGGCCAGTCGGCGACACGTGTCTGTTCGTTACACTGGCACTGTAGGTTTCGTCAGGTGTTTACTTCATATGTGCCGGGCATTCGGTGCAAGTCGCAAGCATCGACATCGACAACTTCGCTGGCGCCTGTTGACTACTGGACCTGGTTCCACTGACGCAGCGCGACCAGGTCCTCCCTGGTGGCGGCCGGGTAGTGTATTTACTTTATTGCCCCTCAACCAACATGATTTGTACTTTATTTGATTTAGAGAATTTTCATAACGAATTTGGATATTTATATAACAGTTTTTTCTTGTATATATAAGTAAGGGTTTTTACGTTATACCTTTTTCTTTACTTTATATAATTGTAGTAAAGGTGTCATTTTACTAGTCGCCTTATATATGATCATTTTGGAAGGGCCATGTTTATTCAGAACCTCGTAAATAGTTCTATGTTTTAATTATATTTTTTGGGGCAGCGGAGCGCAGTCCACCGCTCTCACGCAGGCAATGTCGTCAGAGGCGCCGCGTGCGCACACTTTCTATACATATATATTTGTCATGACTTTGAACACAAAAGTGTGAGGCCGACCGCCCGGCTGCCGCGACTACACCCCGCATCGCGGACAACACGTTTGTACATTAACGTCTTAATGTTTTAATTAACAAGTCAAAAATTAATAAACCGAATTTAAGTTAAGCTTTGTGTCCATTAGACACCAGACGTGTGTTCCGTCCTGGCTGCAGCCAAGCTGTTCCGTTCATGAACCGAGAGGCCTTACAAATAACTTTATTACAAAACTCTACCAATTCCATTCCAATTTGTAACGAAGTTAGAAAGGAACAATTACGACCACGTGGCTTTTTATTCGCTTACGATATAGGAGCTTAGTGGTCGCGGCGGCGGCGGCGGCGGCGGCGGCGGCGGCGGCGGCGGCGGTGTTGGCCTTAGATGTGCTCTAGCGCTCGCACAAACATACCCGCAGCGGCAACTAATGTTACATTAGCACTTCTAACGGCGGCTCGGGTCGCTCATGCGCAGTTAACCCGAAGACGTGACAGTCACGCGCGCGCCTCGCCGCTGGCGCGCTGACACGCAGCTATCGTCCGACACGGCAGCTTGTATCTACGGACGTGACATTTTACTAAACACGACACGCAAGCACTCGAAAACTATTCTGTTACTATTGCCGACCGCGTCCGACAGATCTGAATGTTCAATATTCTTGACACAATTTGTTTAAATACGTCATATCGTTGACAGTAGCAATTAAGGAGGCGACGACATTGGAACGACGCTTGCGCGCCTTGCCTACAACGCGATGGAAACAAGCACACACGCACAACAGCAATACTGACGAACATCCCAACGTAATATACACGCTCCGTGTGTTCCTGCGCCTTCCGTGGTCGCGTGCTTGATTAAAACAATCTCGGGTTTCACATTTGACAAGGAGCGGCTCAGCGCCATGTCCACGTCCGCGAGATTTGATAATACACATCTTTTCTGTACATCCGCACACCAAAATACAATCAAAACTGATGTAATAAACCTTCCTTACTACAGCACTTCGTTACTTTTTTTAACTTGTTAAAGGGAGTGACAACGACGCGATGTTCGGCCTTCGCCGCAATCGGGGCGCAACCTGTTTGTCCACTTCGTGTCTAGAAACTGACTGGTTCTAGTCTCTACAATATAGGCTAATGGTAGTCGCTCTCTTCGTAAGTAAGACGATGTTACTTCCCTACAAGAAAGTGTCGGCCACTTCCCTGTTCGGACGGATCACGACTGTGCGGTCTAGCTTTTCACTAGGGCTGCCACTGCCGCCGCCGCTGCCACGGGCAACCTTACCAGTAAGCGTGGCGACCTCTGGCGGCCAAGGCTAACATCTGAACCGGACACCTGCTACGTTAAGCATATAGAATCATCTGCGCTTGTGCGATGCTTCTGCTTTCTAGCGAGCGGTGATGAGTTGTGAAGACGGGAGGCAGATGTAAGTGCGCGCAAGAATTATGTAGGATGTGTTCGATTTCTTCGCTATGACAATAAGGTGTTACTTACGATCGAAGAGCCAATAAAACAACTGACAGTTCCCGCGGCGACTCTGCGCGCGCTCCCCGTGGCACGTCACAAACATTACGTGCGCTGCGAGCACAGCGACCTTGTCATCTGACATTTATGGTTGTAATTCCACAGCATCAGTTGCCGCGCAGCGAAACGGAGTTCACAAAAATGCTAAGTCTGCACCTATTGAGGCATTTACTTTACACTCTCTAGCTAAAGCTAAAGCTTAGTGAAACCTGATGTCGTGAGGTAATTAATGCTAATTATATCATTGTAATTACGTCTCCAACTAGGACTCATACAAAAACATTGCGATTCGTATCCTGCACAAAGAAAGTCACAAACGACTTCCAAATGACTGCAGCGCTACATCTTGCTAACACATTGCGGGGCCGAGCCCTCCGCCGGTGGGACGTTATTTAGCAGGTACTCTACAGTGTATTATACCTGTATATGAGTCACACAGACAGACGGCAGTACACCGCAGCGAACGGTGGGCGGTTTGTAGCAACTCAGGCGGCTTCTAATGTTGTTATGTTTTATAAACAACGTGATCAGCGAGAGAGCTTCAATTAATGTAGAGTCGAGCGCCCACTCGCTTGCAGGCACGCGCGCCCCGCGCCCTGACGCACCTGCGGCCGACAGACATAACATTACGAAAATATGAAAGTGACTTCAGAAGATGGGCGACCGAACTATAACAAACACTATTGTCAGTCCGGTCGATCGCAAGGATCGGTCGATGATCTAATTGCTAAAATTCCTTTTATTCAATTTAAATCTCGTAGAGTCCGCGGCCGCGCCGGGGACGGCGACCGCCGCGCCGGCGCTCGGCCACACGGCCGCGGCTTCCACTTCTTAAGTCTTCTATAAAAATATACCCTCTCTTTCATTTGTTTTGTCAACAGCAGCAGAGACATGTTTCGAAACAAGCTTCACGGTAATGTGCGATAAGTAGGCACCGACCTGGGAAACAATAAAGCAACCTCTGCGGCCCGCCGCGCGCGCACAAATACCAACAACAATATACATTCTTCCGTTCATTTTATTGGAACAGTCGACATATTTTCCTCAAACAACGCTCTCGGCGGCGAGGACAAGTGCAGCCGGAGAACATTCGCTGCGGCGCTAGAGCAAATAATTTGATTGCTCCTACGAAGCTAATAATCGCAACATTGTGCTGCTCACTTTCCGAGTACGAAATTACGATTGACTCTTTCTTTATTTTACCCGCAGCAGAGGGCGCCACACGTTTTATGGAAACTCCATTAAAACTATTTACATAATTTACCAGCATTTTTTTGTAAGCCGATTGTATCGCTGCGACTTTATTGTTTTCATTTGTAAGCAGATTATTTAGTATTTTGAATATAGCGACCTCGGCCCCTTGGAGATAGATCCCTGTTCGCGTCCATCTCATCTGCCATTGTAATTGCTCATCAATTCAACACGATAATTAGTTAGCAGGTTCGTTGCGTGCGCCGCTGTCACTGCAACGTGTTGCATCACCTTTGTTATTTAAACACGTCTCAGAGACGAGCGCGGCTCGAAGTCACCGGGACCGAACCCTGCGCCAGTACAACATCGGTCCCGCTCTCGGGACCTTGCCAAATGGTTTTTTTCAGTTCTGTTCTGCAAGTAATGTATTTTATAAATATGTTCTTTTCAGGATCCATATTGCTCCTGATTGTTAGTTATACTTTAGTGATTTTTGCTATAACATCGCCGACATTTATTTCAAATTAAATTGAATGATTATTATAGTTCATTAAACACTGTTTTTTTTACTTTGCATTAAATATCGAAAAACATAAAACGTCGTACTGAATAATGTTCTATCTTTTGTCTTAGTATAAATTCTATTAAACGTTATTGTAAATATAGAGATAATCATAGTATTGGTCTAAGGTAAAATCTTGCATTTAAAAAAAGAAGAAAACTAGATACTTGAAATTCCTTGAATATTTTGTTCATCTCAAACAACATTAAGTATGGTTTTACCCAAGTTATTTGGTCAAGGCGTGGTCCTTCGCGATTTTGATTCATTCATTCAC
>JAODUI010000002.1:61385-75686 GCA_027563995.1 Papilio gigon | reverse complement strand
CCTGCACACAGCACGGCTTAGTACCGCGCGGGGTTCCGCCCGCCCCGGCCGCCCGCCGGCCGCCGCCTACCGGTGTCCGCCAGCGCAGCCTGAAGATGCGGCGCGCGCTCGTCGACGGCAGTGCGCAGGCCGCGCTGCAGCGCGCGCACCGCCTCCAGCCCTCGCGCCACCTCCGCCGTCAAATTGCCATCCAACAGCGCGCCCAGCTCGCCCAGCACTGCCGACACGTCTGGCATCTAGCGCGGGTCAAAATATTTCTCGTTCAATCTTCAGTCTAATATGTAAATATTATATGTCTAAATGATTAAAGTAAGAACAATGTGGAGCGCTGGCGGCCCACAGACGCAGTAACTCACCGTAGGGAAGTATTGATCCAGCATCTGGTCCGCGCGGCGTGCACACATACATACAAATGTTAATGACGTTGTAGCTGCCGTCCGCCCGCGCCCCGCGCACCCCGCGCCCCGCGCGACCCCGCGTCTTCGTGCAACATTAACACGTATTATTATTGTGAAAACGATAAGTAAATATTCCAATTCATTCGTAATATTTCTAGTTGGTTTATTTTGCAATACGAAGCCGTCGAAGGCGGGTGCGCACGACGACGCGGGGGCGTGGTGGGGCGTGGGCACGAGAGGTGGTAAGGGGGAGCGAGAAGGGCGAGGGGAGGGGGCGGTACCTGGCTGTACTGTATCTCTGTGTCGAGCTGGCCGATCTTGTACTTGTCCTTGAGCTCGCGGCACTTGGGCTGCTCGCAGTCGTTCAGCGTCTGCAGCAGCAGAGCCTTCACCTTGCGCAGCCCTGCGGCCAACAGTACAGTTCAAATGCAACACAGCAAGCGACGGCAGCACTTAGTGCAGCGGACGGTGCCTGCAGACCTGCGTTGAGGCGCTGTGCGTGCTCACGCAGCGCGTGCGTGCGCTCGCGCACGTCCCGCAGCGCAGCACGCGCCGCCGGCAGCTGGCGCAGCAGCGCCTCCAGGCGGCCCACCGCCGCACTGCCCGACTCTTCGCTCAGCTGCTGCGACATCAGCACCCCGCTATCTGCAACCACATTTGATGCAGCTCCTAGATAATATAACTAACACAGAATACATTACTTAGAGTTAGTAATTCGCAGCACAAAAAAGAGCCGCAGTAGAGGCCTCCGAAGATCTTACTTGGAGTAAATTCCCTTAGTGTTGTCATGCGTAACACTAAACGTTATTTCGAAAATCTACTTTCGATAAGGCGACAAACTTGTGTGAGACACTCCGTCTATCTTACTAACATTTTACTTGCGGGAGTTTAGAGGAGAGCCCGATGTTTGATAATGACCGACGCAGATCTCTGCGTCGGTCATTATCAAACGTCGGTATCTACCGACGACTTTTTTAATTGATCTTTAGAAATAGAAGATGAACCAATTATTTAGAACCGGCAGGTGAGGTGCAGCAGCCAGCGCAGGCGCACTTCTTCAAGAACGATAGAACAAATTCCCTGTTTATCTTTATCTATATACCCAGTAAGCCCGAGCCGCGGCACAAGCCATCAATCCAGCGGTCCAGCGGCCAGTGTTGGATATAGTGGGGGACTGACATGTGAGCATGGCGTTGAGGCGGCGCTCCAGCTCGGCGTAGTTGTCAACAAGCAGGAAACGCGCGTGCGCCTGCGTCGCGTTGAGGAAGACGCGCGTGTCGCGCAGGCCGCGCCGCAGCGCCGCCGGCGCGCCCGTGGACCCGCTCTCCACCTGCGAGTCCGTCGCGAAGGCGCACACCACGCCGAACCTGCGCACCACCAACGCTCTTATATAGTCAGTATTCATAATAACAAACCAACATTTAAACTAAGCCTTACTTACAATTTTGTAACATCATAAGAACATGCACTTCCACATTGCAAGCACAATATTTCAATTCGTAAGTCACACCTAGTAGTAGCAACTAGCCAGTGTCCACTCTCGGTGGAGGGCACACATACGATATATGACGCCGTCACCCTCACACTACCGGATCATAAGCTCATAGGATTCCAACGCAGTCTAGGGCCTCGCAATGTCGACCTGACCACACGATGAGTGGTGCCGCTAGTGCTATTGGTATATAACAGTAACAATATTTGTATGGTACAATAACCAAAGAAAGAACGAGCGCACTCACAGGAAGAGCGTTAGCAAGCCGATGAGGAGTATCGCGAGAATGCCCTTGACGCAGGCGTCGTACTTGCGGTCGAAGGGCCGCCGGCGTCGGCCGACGCGGCACCATTGGCAGCAGCACCAGAACAGCCTGCAAGAAACACGGTGGACGGCGTCATCGAAAGCGCGGTGTGACGTGCGTGGGCGAGGGCGGAGTCGGCGCTCACCCGGCCAGCGGCAGCGCGGCGGCGAAGAGCGCAGCCAGCAGTAGCGCGGCGGCTGGGCCCGCGTAGTGCGCCAGCAACGGCCGCCAGTGGTCGCGCAGCGGCGCCACCTCCACGTGCCCGTCCGACACGGACACCAGGCCTGCAACGTGCCACATTCAACGTTTACAACTTAGCCAACGCTAGCGCGACAGCTATTAATCAAACCAGTAATTTCTTTTCTCTACACTATCGTAGTCTGTTTTTCTTGAATAAACAGTATTTTTTAAGTGCGCTCCTGGCAATATTGATCGTTTAACAAGTCGTTTAACAAGTTGAAGAAACAATAAACCGTTACAAATATAAGAGCAATCACCTCGCTGCGGCCCGCGGCGGGCGCGCTAACTAAACACTCGCTTACCGCTCGCCTCACTGGGTCAAGGAAGCAGCCGCGCGCGCACGCCATGCAAACGTAAACCGGCTCTTTGTGAACTCTGAGAACCTTACACGGGTCGCACTGCAATTAGATTTGCAACTTGGAGAAACAGCGGAAGCTTCAGTCATATTGGGCCGCTGCTCGAGCTGCGGTCGCGAGAATCGAAGGAATCTTAGATGAAAAGAAACGACTGTGACAACAACAAAAAAATGAGTAAAACAGCAAGGCTGTGTGGTTGCAAGCGCCCTGCCAATGCTTGGACTTCGGCACAGGCCGAGGAGTTCCAAATCTAAAGTAAAATCATTTTCTCATTGGAAAAAAATAAACCGCAGGAGATCCTCCTCCTCCGCCCCGTCTCTTGAATGACACCGTAAGACGTGCATGTCTAGTCGCAGCACCGTTAGCCGCCTGCCACTCAAAGAGGCGCACACATTCTCCCCAATATATCTCGTCCCTAATAATTTGATTGTCCAAAATCCTAAAATCTTGTCTAACTAGTTCCTACAGTAAAATGAATACTAGATGGTTACTGCGTTAGGTGGCGACCGAAACAAATCCTAACGTGTTGTAAAATGTACAAGATGTTTCGCGTGCAGTTTAGCGGGATAGGTGAGTCTAGGCGGGCGAGGCGCGCCCCCCGCACTCCCGAACAGGCGGCCGCTATCGACCGCTGCACCGCCGAGCCACGCGCGACGCCGCCGCCCGCCGCACAGCACCGGACACACAATTCAGATTTACTTTCAACGACACCTTATCTGGTAATATACTCTAGGTCGCCAGCAGGGGTCGGCCGGTCCCACAGCTACGAAGAAGATGCCAATGATGTCTATTTGTGTCTCATGTTAACACACGTGGCCGGGGCTCGGCGGACACCAAAAGTTACCTTGTCAATAAATACTATTTAAGTATATTCCAATGTTTCATAAAACAATCATTCATGCAACGGTAACCATTCGTTCGGCAAGCTGTCGTCCGCGACTCCGCCCAGGTCCAATTTAAAAGTTCAAAGCAAATTTTAAAAGATTCGCAAAAAGCACACGGACAGACTTTTCGGTTTTTACAAATAGTCGTGTTCCGAATCTGAACGTCTGTGCTAATCTTTAGCTGTGTGTACACGAGCACACGCGCGCACGTCCAATTGAGCGGACCAACACGTGTCCACGGGGGACGCACGCGAAGGCAGCAGGGGACACAGTGTCAGTCTTCGGATCTTGTTCATATTTGGATTTAACGGGACACCTTTTCTACAATGAGAAACAGTGTTTATTGTTTTCTTTTTTTTTAACTTAATAAAACTAAAACTCTTAAGTAAGACAATAATATGTCCAATAAATAATACAGCTATATTTACATTCCCCTAAAATGTTACATTAGGTAATCTTGTATGCTAATAAACTTAACAGCAGATCGTGCGTGTGCCCTGCAGCAGGGAGCGGGCCGAGGGGCGCGGGCCGAAGACCCGATACACAAGGGAACAAGGAGATAAACACATGTGTAGCGATGATTCAATAGGCGCACAAAGCTCTGTGTGCTGTGTGTGCTATTATGATGTGACAACAAACTGATTTGAACTGGGCCCATTTTATAAAGCTTTCGGGTTTTCAGCCAGATCTCTGAACCGACTCCAACAGCGGAGCACATGACGTGCGGCCCACGCCCGCGCCCTCTGTCGGCAGCCTGCTGCTACGCTGCGCGTAAATTGCACGAGACAATCGTAAGCAACTTGAACCAATCAAGTTTATATTTCATTTGCTTCCCCGAGTCCGCTGCACTCGAATCATTAGAATATTATGACGTCATTGGCACTCGATTATTTAATAGGAACCAAATGATATCCGCTCAATAAAGAAGGACTGAGAAGACTATAGATAAGCGCGCCGCCCTCTAGCGTTGGCTGTCCGTGCCAACTCTGGCCTTCTTATTGCCTATCATTTACGTCCGCATACCAAGCGTCTCAACACAAAGACTCGTCAGATTTAAAGTGAGCACTGACTTGCTGCCTGCTTGTTTGTATTGTAGTCAACTTGAACATACTTCGAAGGAGTTCACTGATGGATCACTCTATCCTTAGAGTGACTTATCCTAAGCTAATAAATAAGAATTATATAAAATGAAGGAGTTGGCAGCGGCAGGTCGCAGATCGCAGGTCGCACGCGTGAGCGCCGCCGCTCATCATCGCTCCCTCGCTGCCACGGTTCAATTGATTTGACCTCCGTCTCCCCCTTCGCACCCCCCCACCCCGCGCTCACAGTACGGTGACCACAACGCGTCACGCGCATATGGCTGAACTGTACAGCATTTTGAACACCGATTTAAAGTTCGTTGTTTATTTTAACGATTTGGTAGAGCGCAAGCCGTCTCCCGTTCGAGTATCCGAGTTACGAATAAATATGATGAAATGCAAAGACAAGTATTATAATAGCGGCCTCTATACCGCGGCGCAACGAGCATGCCTGCGGCGGCCCGAGTGCGCCCCGGTACAGAGGTCGCTCGGCCCGCACTGCAGCGGCCAGCTTCGGCGGCGACCCAGTTCGGCAGCGCGCTGCAGTGCGACGCGCCGCCGCGCCCCGCGCTGCCACACACCACTCTGTACTCTCGCGTTCAGGCGGTGCATGCTTTCAATCAGGCGACATGACCACTCGTGATGACCTAATTACACCCGCTATTATATAGGTCTCAGTTCGTATAAACAAAGCCCTTGGCTTTTACGTGTCCCATATATTATTTCAAATTATTTTTAATCTACCCCTGTTGAGAGCACAATATTTTGACTTAAAACCGCCCACTAATAGTATATTTGCGGATGTTTGCCTGTTTGGAAGGATGTTGGTTCGAAGACACCTCCAGAACGCCTTCATGGAAAGAACCCATCGGCTGCTAAATAATCATTTGAATCCCGCGCGGGTGGAGTTGCGCGAACGCAACGTAAATAACTGCAAGAGAGGTGCCACGTGCACAAGACATCTGTTTTTACAGAGTCAAAAAGCCAACAGTATTCATTTGTGATTCTGCTACACCCGCGCACTTCGTGTGCAGCGGCCATGGGGGCGACGATTGCACCGAGTCATTCTTGAGATGACTTATATAGGTTGCGGCATATAAAAATGCGACATTTTGAGCGATGTCTGCGTCATACAAATTTAGAAACGTTTTTATGATAAGGAGGCAATGAAGGTATCGATTTAACCATCACAAAACGACAATGACTTGGTTTAAAGTGCATCAAATAGCAAAGTATCATGTTCGCGGCACGAAATCCGTGTGCCCCGGGACAGGCGCCCGGTGCCCGGTGTCACGCGGCACGGCACAGGAAACGTTACGAATTCAAACTGCAAACAAAGCATTGTTACAAGTGCAAACAAGCTTTAAACAACGTTTTCAGTGGCGACTGTTGTCCGTCAGCAGTGTCAACACAAATGAATGCTAAAATTTGTATTTAAATGATATAGCACTTTAACGTAATCTAAAAAAAACACTGGTTTCGTTAACTAGTTGTGAACTGTTGCGGAACTGAGCAGCTGCAGTGTAGTATGCCACGGCAGCACACACTACTGCAGCTGGTCGGCTCCCCGTGGTAGTGCTTGCTATACAATCGCTAGTAGCGAAGACTCTTAATCGGCTCCCTGGTGACCACTCTATTGTTATTTAGTTGTATGTAGCTGTAAGTCTTCCAAATAAAAATAAATAAAACAAGTAAAGAAATAAATAAATTGAGGGCCCTAGAGCGCGGGCACGGCGCGGCGTTGGATTCGTCAGGAAATAATTGGTGACGATTACGCGTTACGTGGCCCGGCAGCAGGCTCGCGGCGACGGAGCGTCGACCTCGAGCGCGGCCGATATTTTTTTATTTACCGATACAATTATACTGGCATCCTCTTGGATAAACGAGTTTCAGCGACGAGTAGCGCTTATTGGCAGAATGCGTGCGGGCAGGAAGCGGACTCGCTGCACCCACGGTGATGCATTTTACAAATACGATCCTGTTACAAGTGAGGTAGTCGCGACGCGCCGACCGGCGTCGGCTCTATCCGAGGTGGACCGGTGAACGGTGATTTCGATAATGCTTTTTGTGATGTCACTGTCTTGTTCTAATCAGCTATGTTTCAATTTATAAATGGTTTTGCGATTGGCGTGGCGTCCGTTCGTTGTGTCGTCAGGAATGCAGCGTCACGACGACACACACACAAGGCGGCTTGTTTATATACGCGAGCGACGGACTAGCTACTTGACAGTTGCTTCTTAGAAAAGGCAAGTTTCCGCAGAAGTGAACGTGTGGCTAGTTGTCGCTGCGCGCTGCATCTTTGAACCGGCGCCGTGCGGCCGCGCCGCCCCGCCGCGCCGCCCCGCCGCGCGGACTGCAGCGCCTCTCCCGGCAATTAACTTATGTACAGTCTTTTGAAAATATACGGAACAATTATTTTGGTGGAAGGACGTGTCGGCCACGTCCTAACGTAATGTATACATGTACCTGCGTCTGACTGAACTAATTACAACGACGGCGGCGTTAATATTGTATCTGGTCGTGCATCTTTAATATCCCAGTGCTGAACAACAACAGCCAAATACAATTAGTGTGCCCTCTGCTGCGCTCACAGCCGCTTGCCCCCGCCGCGCACTACAAATGCAACCACCACCACCGATACATTTGTCCAGTTTAGCACGACTAGGACGCGAGGGAGCACGAGCAGTTCCTTCTGACCTTCTCTCGGTAGCGGACGCAAACTGCGGTCCTGCGCTCGCCGGGAATACTCTACGGCAGAAAGCTACAGTTCTATTAACAATGGAGGTACAGGGGAATAGCGACCATTGTCTTTTGCGGCGGACGAGTGAATGTGCGCCGTAGGCTTGAGACAATTCACTATGGAAACAATAAAGGTATTCATTCAGTTAAATAGCGGGCAATAAGATGTTGCCCCTTTCCTTTTCGATTTTGATTCGCCGTACTGACTTTTGTGAAAGGCATGAACATGTTTGTACTCGTGTAGAGGGCAGACACAACAGATGTACTCCGCTGGGTCGCCAGCCTCGCGCCTGTCATCAGTAATAACTATAAAGGCTTTTGTTACATTTTATTTAGATTAACGCCAAGGTTTTTGGTTGTACTGCACGTACTGTAGGACGACGTCCTTATTAGAAAATCAAAAATCTTGCAAATTAAGATTTTCAAACGGACAATTCTATAATGGTAACATTAATACAAAAGGAATAAAGTTCATCTGAGCCTTTTCGAGATATTTGAGTAATTTAAAAAGTTTGAGGGCCTCGTGGCAGCCGATGGGGGAGGCCTACGTTCAGCAGTGGACTACATTAGCCTGATAACGATGATACTGAGGGCCTCGCGTGCCTATACAAGCAACTTTGGAAATAGGTATTTTGGGTAAAATAGTCATAATTTGGACTCACGGTCCGTTGTACGGCTATATCGCGGGAACTTCTCGCATATAATTATTATGCGAACCCGCTGCGTTGTCCGGAGAGTGGCGACGCGGCCGACTGTAGCGGCGCACCGGTCAAGTTATCGCCGATCTGACCATGCAACAAAGATCCGTGTGCACACGTAGGTATAAAGGTCAATGTGACTTGTGCTTGTGGTGGCGCCGGGCAGTGCGGAGCGGGCGGGGCCTGAGCACGTGTTGCGCTGCGCGGCTCTCTGTAAACAAGGCGCGCGGCGGTCGCCAGCAGCCCGCCGCCGTCAGCGCGCTGCTCGGGCACACTCGCCACCCCTAAAGCGCACACCGCGCCGAGCACCGCCAGCTGCCGCTACCGATTGCCAACGCTTGTATATGTTATTGCTTATGTCAGACGAGGCAATTGTGACGTACTGAATGATGGTGCGCTCCACTGTAGCCATCCGTAAACCGCCGTGGTCCAAGTTATCTCCATGCACACACCGGTTAGCACTGACTGGACCAGTTCTGAAAGCTGCAGAAACTTCCGCAAGAGCAACGAGCCGAACAGAGCTTAAGAAAGGGGACTCTGTTTCGTATTTATAGACATCACAGGCACACGTAGCTTGTTTTGAACGCGAACTTAATAAGGACAAGCAAAGGCGTGTCATTCATTATTAGTTATTTGAGAGCCATTTCGCTCGTTATAAGAACTTTTATGTATCTCATATTATTGAAGTACCTTAGCGTCGCCCGCGCGGCGCCCAAAGAGCTGGCGCGGCGGACAAGGGATACAGAGAGATCAGACGACATTTAGGAATGGGTGCGATAGTTGTTTACATGCTTCAATATACAACAGACGTCGCATCACTAAAAGACGCGGGCCGCGAAGCGCGGGGTGCGTGCAGGAGGGCGTCGACCCCGTTCCTCCGAACGCGCGGGGGGCCCTAGAGATCTAGCGGGCGGCGGGCCCTTCCAGATAAGCACTTTATCTACAAAACGTCCCTACATATTTTTATCGATATTGAAGTCTGGCAAAGTGTTGTGTTTCGCGCCCACAGTCCAACATACATATGTTGTACACACACTTTGTTGAAAACGTCTACTTTGTCATTTTTAATTTTAAAAAAGATTTTTTTTAACAACAGATTTTGTCGTAGAAAAGAATGGAACAGCATGGAGTATGGAACCGTAATCAGTAGTAATTTTGTAAATAATGTGAAGAGAGATTTATTTGTTTTTCTTTAAATAATGATTTTTGATTCAATACAAGAATCGTCGAACTCCTTGTAAACATATGTTAGTAAAGACAATGTAATATACAATTTTTTTTTTACTTTCTCGTGCGCAGCGTGCGCGCGGACGGATTCTGAGGGGACATAATGAACTTCTGCGTTCGCACCTGTGTCCAACAAAACCTCAATTACAACTTAAACAGGCTTCTTCATTGCTGAGTTACGAGCCTTTCGAAAGTTCACCAAGAATGCAAACATGTATTTTGGATGATTATTACCTACATCAATTAATTAAAAAAAAAAAGTTTCTTATAATGAATACGACTTCGTCCTCCCGCGGCGGTCGGCGGAGTGTCGCACATTCAACCTTGACTTGACTCGAGATGCTTAAACGTCGAGTGTGTGTATTTTTGAGAATAAAGTCTTCAAACCGTAATAAGTTTGTACACAATTGGGTTCCCGAGCTAACTTGCTAGAAATAGTACTCTATTAATACTTCACTGCGGCAACTCCGCGCAGCAATACAAAAGCAATGTGTTTCTTTCAAACAGAATATGTGTCAGTTCAAATATACGCACTTGTGATTATATGATACGCATATAATGATTGCATTATTCGAAGATTCATTGATATTATTTGAAGCGCCAATAGTCTAATGGTTAAGGGTACGGATTTCCGATCTAGCTTTCGTGGATTCGAATCCTGCTATTGGACTATAATCGTGAAGATCAAGAAATATTAGTAAATTAACAAAAATCTGCTAATACTTTTTACATAACATAAAAATGATAACACACTCCTAGCCAGGTGTATGTGGGCATGTATATATGGCCTCGAGTGCAAGTCTTAAACTTCTTGAAATTAAATTGTAACTTTTTCCGTGGAGAAGTAGCATCTGTTAAGCTTTAATTCCAAATAGAAATATTGAAAATCAAGATGATCCGACTCAGTTGAGTATCAGTTTGAAATGTCCACTACAGGTTTACTATATTCCAATTTAAATTTACAACTTTATAACAAATAATGTAATCTGACTTCCGGCTCCAGGGAAAGTTATCAATATGGCGTGGACAGTGACAACGTCACTGAATGATAAGAGTACCTAGTACTGAGTGAGGTGCAGCGCATGCAGCTGCTCACACCCAGGCTAGGCCCACTCTAAATGAGCAGCAACCATGTGCCGCCAGGACACTGGTGTTTCTTAGAATTGTTGATTAATTCTTGCAATAACAAAAATTATAAGCAACATGTATATTACAATATTTTCCTTACTGACAATGTAAACTTTGACATTGCCTCTTGCCACAAAGAGGAAGAACATGTATTTGTTAGGTGTGGCCTCAGCGGGCACACTGAGTCACCTGCTGCCAAGTCATCATAGCTGCAAAACTCACATTGTTTTTGCAAAAATGACAAAACTTGGTTAATACATTAAACTTATCTGTGTATACAAGCAGTGCAATGGATATGCCTTACATTGCCCTTCACAGGCACACCTCACACTATGAGCCCAGTTTTGGTGTTGTTCATCAATACCAAATGTTCCACTTTGGCCAACACCATAAATATTGCTAGTATTTAATTAAACATCAGTCAAAAGTAAGATTAGACAACTTCCATTGCCTCTAAGGAATCATGTAATAGATAACTCTGTGCATGTTTCCTTAAGATATTTTTATAAATTCGATCAATCACTTATTTCTAAGGTATACATACATTTATACGTGAATTCAATGTATGTTACAGCAGATCGGACCATCCTGTCACAAGTATTTTATACTTAAAAGGATGCTCCAGAAAGTGTTTTACATATATGTATACATTTTTTTTAAGTGTATATATCACTTAGCTAGATACAGACGACGATAAACAGGTCTCTATTGGTACTTTACCTTCAGGGTAAGCCTGTTCGTTGGCAATGAAGTCTATGATCATATGCGTGGAGTTGTAGAGCATGCCCATGGCCCGCATGTCGAACTCGACGCGCGCCACGTACGTCACGTTGATCACGGGCGTCGAGTAGTTCACTTCGATCTTCCCCATCGCCTCGTACAGGTCCGAGTGCATCTTCAGGCCGACGTCGCTCAGCCAGGGGTCCGGCGCGGCCGCGGCACCCGTCGCCGCCGCCGCCGCCCACACTAGCACCAGCCGAAGACACATTGATATACCTCACTACGACTCACTAAACATGACCCCGCATAACTACAACCACCGATGGTTTCTCAAAGACGGGTAAACTGTTGTTTGCAAAACAAACACGAAAAGAAACCCTTTGAAAATAAATAAACACTACAGTACGCAGATCGATTGAGGTCGTTTAACTGATTCAATTCTCCAATTGTCCAAGTAAGAATCCAATGACAACATGCACCGCGGGAGAGTTACGATAACTTTGTTTTAGTTTTATGTCAGAAATATAATTTCTTTAAACACTTAACACTTTCTTTGTTACGCCCAAGTGGCTGCACCTACACGTTATCACACGGCCACTCGACAACTTTGAATGAAGAACGAACGAACGAACGCAGAATGTAACGCGTACTAAACCAAAATCACTGACCTCTTTGGACACTGCTGGATAGGTCGTTGCTAGGAAATTGTAAATGACAGATTAGTTTTGTTCTGACTAAATGCGTCTGTTGATGTTACTGACAGTTAGTATCGACTGACGCGCATGAAGTATATCAAATTAGATGGGTACATTTTGTACTCAATGAATGCGTACAAGATACAGTGACGAAATGAGGCGCATAATGAACGGTTATGAACTATCCAAAATTGTTATATTTTCTTTTGCCAAATGTAAAAGTTTTTGTAAATAACTCGAACGCAAGAAACAATACAGAAATTATTATTTGCCTAATTTTTTTATTTTTATTCAATATGTATAACTGTCACACTGTCGATTCCAAGTTTATTGGAACAACAATCGAAAATTTAAGTGTCCTTTTGAGTCGTTTGGCGCTATCACGTCCTAAACTTAAAAGTAAATCTTAGCTGACATTAAAGCTGATTTTTAAATAACTTTAAAAAAAATATTGTGTCATTGACTAAGTAAGTACTGTCAGACATTATCTGTGGGCCATTTTCGTAGACAAGCACTCCGTATTTTTAATCATGTTGCTGAGGGAACTAGACAACACATCCTGCATGCGATTAGCCACTGTGGATGGTCCCTTTATTACAATTAAAATGCCGACAATCAATCGTAAGAAGGCCACTGTCCCTTTCTATTGTAATGGTTTCCAGGTCAAAAAATAGTAGTAGCACTAATATTTTTATTAAATGCTAGGTAACATTTTTAACTTTAAATTTAACTTTTTGCCTTTAAAATATAGATATATTTAACACATATTTCCCGAATCTGAAGCACAAAAGTGAGGCGTAAGACCCGGAGGCCTTTTGTTCGATTAAATCTCCTCAGTGTTGCCATTTACAATACAAAATTACATTTCAATACCGACTCTCGATTTGACGTCAAACTTTTATGAAACATTTCATCACTTCCATCTAAAGCATATATATTATGTATGTTTAAAGTATAATGAAGTGTCAATATTTCCGCGTCATTCTCTTTCGGTTTTTTCGATTTCTACTAATGGCTCGCTCATTGACTACATACACTAGGACTTCTGGCATTTGGCAAACACACCTTCAGTCCCTATGACGACGAATTTTTTTCTTAATTCAATATCATTGGAAATTCAAGATGGCCGCTACCAAAATCGCGCTACCTTTGATACTTGCTCTAAATGTATTCTTCATTTTATACATTCCCGACTAAGGATATTTATTTACCAAGCAAGTATGTATTAGCATATATGACACAACAGACTGGAGGGGAGGCCAGGCTTCCATATAACTGCACCCTGCGATCTTCCGTCCCAAGCTGGCCCTGGGGTGCAGTTCGGAACAGGGGTAGAGTCTCGACCAAATTCTGCGTTCTACTCCCACTGGTGCCCAATAGATTTCGATGTCGTTTGGCCTCCTTGAGGTCCCAAAGTATTCAAGTTTTAAGTTACGTATAGCGTCGTTTGGTTCATATTCGTACTTGGAGTGCCCTGCCAGAGTCCCTGCCCGCACTGGCTGCTGTCAATTTGTCGCTGCCGCAGCCGTCGCCGCCGCCGCCGCCACCACCGCCGTTTTAATGATTTATAGTAAAATAATCTTTAATATATTTAAATTATGTTTGTATTACGTTTATTACTTATATAAATTAGGTGTGCCAGCGCAGTGAGTACAGTAAGCCAGTAGCGCTGGACTGGAATGGACTGCGTCGACAATTGGGTTTACAGAATTCCAATCAAGTGGGTTGAGGTCGTCGCATCGTACTCGTACCGAGATCGCTAACGGTGAGGTTAGCGAAGCAATCTTAAATACTTCTTAAACATACCCTTGTCTTAGTACTACAATAAGTTATTGAAGAATACTGATTTCGTTTTGGAAAAATGAAAAAAAAAATTAGGATCGTTGCATGGTGCAGGAGGTTGGATAGCACGAGAACTGCGCTGGTCCGCGTACAATCTGTGAGCAGTGTGTGAGAGCGCAGACTCGGTCTCTGCCGGCCTGCTGGCCTGTTGGCTTGCCGGCCTGCTGCACTGCAACAAGGCAAACAGAGCGTTTGCTACTCGTACGTGTGCACGGTTGCGAGTAGAAATGTGCTCCGTTCTACGAGAACGTGCTAAAGTTCTTCACATAATCGTGCTCGTGCTTTACTCGACTAATAACATCTTCCCCAAAACGCGGGAAAGAAAGTGGAATAACGAGTGCCGCATTGATCACTGGAATGTAATGTTATTTGTTGTCAGGGGAGAGACAGTTAATCAAAGTAATAGTGAGCAGCGGCCTGGCTATAAAGTTACGAAACCTGGTAAAACTTCTTACTTGTCTATGGTCAGTCAAATCGTTTACTCTTTTGTCAGGATACT
>JAODUI010000001.1:9611796-9622599 GCA_027563995.1 Papilio gigon | reverse complement strand
GAGCGTACCTCTATCTTAAAGGCCGGCAACGCACCTGTGGTTCCTCTAGTATTGCAGGTGTCCATGGGCGTCGATGAGCGCTCTTGTGATCCCGCGCTCGTTTGCCCCCCTTCTCGTATAAAAAAAAAATAGTTAGGGATACAAAAATAGTAGAGAGAGGTGGAGGGGACTAATAATTGTACATGTTACTGTCCCGGAAGACACATTGCCGTAAAAAAGTTGCAACGCTTCCAGTGTTGGAATTGGTGCGCACCATCAGCTCCACACAGAGCGAGCGGAGTCTTGTGGGTGTTACTGATGACATGTAATTATTTGAAATTTTGTTATGTTCTTTAAAAAACCCTTTTTCTTAAAAAGAGTGTCAACCTGACCAGAGACATGGACGTAGTAAAGAAGAAGTAGTGTGCGAACAAAATAGATTAATTTTTGCGTGAGAGTTAAATTAGAGTGGTCCGAGGAGTGGCGGGAGGACCGCGCGGTGTCACGCTGTGAGACGTGAGCAGATGTTAAGTTCATTTATCCGACCGCATCATCTTTTCCGCGTATTCCTTAGCCAAAAAGGCCTAACACAAATTTAAGCTCACTATAAAGAAAAAAGTTTTTTCCGCACAGAAATGACAGCGTATTTTTACATCTTATGGCCGTTTACATTATTTAACGTTTGCGCGCAGGCCGAAGTCTCGCGGGGGCCCATTATGATTCATTTGTGCGCGCCGCCCTAACGACTCGCCTTGTGCTTGTGTCCCTTCCTATTATTATCCACTTACCCTCGGAACAAAGCGCCAGCGCTCGCCCAAAATGCGACGACCTTATTGCTTCGGCACACATCTTTGTTGTCCTTGCCATTTTTGGCAATTTTTATACATAGATATGTACTTTTAGGCAAAATTGAACACATCGTATTGCCATGAAATTAATAAAATATTTTATGTGCGGTGTAAAAAGTTTAGTTCATGTTTTTTTTTTATAACAATCAAGTACAGATATAGCCTGGTATAGTGCCTGTGACATCGAGATGCTGACACGCCAGCAAGAGGCTACCCCCCGCGCCCAGCCACGCGCCCGTCACTCGAGGACCAGCTCTAGCAATCCCAACCACTCGCACGTCTCGAACTCGCGCAGAACTGCGCCGAATTGCAGTGGCTTTCGAAGTAAGTACCCGTTTGCGTGTCAACTTTCGGCAAATCGGTTTACCTACTTTTAGCTTTCTTGAAAAACAATTAGTGTTTGAAAAAGGGTTATATTAGATTAGACTTTATTGTATATATCTAAAACAGGGTTTCAGGTCGGTCATGGGAGAGGGAAACAAAAACAATGTTCTCTTCCAAGACAAACTTTATTCTCTTCAAAAATAAATAAGTCAACAGTAGGGCGAACTCTTTGAGTTTGTTTCAACTTTGTAATAACAAATCACTTCTTACTTAAAATTAAATTACCTAAGGATAGTTTTAATTCGCTATTCCACCGATGTCAGTCGGCCGACGAGGGTCGAGCGGCGACTTGACGATCGCAGACATGTTTGTCTGTAGTCAGTGTCACAAACCGACGACCAACATGACATGTGACAGACTTGACGATCGCAGACATGTTTGTCTGTAGTCAGTGTCACAAACCGACGACCAACATGACATGTGACACGATGATATGGAATAGAGCACTCCGGACACCATTTTCTATACACATCTGATTCGGAGGCTCCGGTCTGCAGGCTGCGGGGCACCACGCCACTAAAGCAACGCTTTGCTCAGATATATGCCGATAGGCTTGTGTGAGGTCCAGGCAAATGATTTAACTGATTTTGTACTATGCACAGTCGCCTATTGCGAGGGAACGGAACGGAGAAGTCGTAACTTGATTACTAGAAATTAACGTTTGCGGTGAGAGGAAAGAACTTCTCGCTCAAGACAGATTGCGGTAGGTCGCCTGCGCCTGCGTCTTCGCATGCGCCTGCGCCGACATTACTTCGTCTATCTCCGTGACTCTCAAGCCGACGTTAAACTATCAAAGTCAAGTACAAACTCTAATTGCAAAACGAGGTACGTACTCAACATTTGCGGAGATGGAGACGGCGACCACTCCTTTGATATAATTTAATCAATATACTAATGACACTATCTAGGTTTCGTAGACATGTAGAAAAGTGGCAAACAATCAGTCGCTTACAACCTATTATTTACATCACAAAGAGTTTTATCAAACAAAATTACAGTTTAAAGTCTTCAATTTTTACATAATGCGTCGAGATCGAGGTCGAGGTCCAGGTCGAGTGTCCAGTGTCGCTTCAACGGTTCCTTGTAGAGTAGGGGGGAGGGGCTGTATCTACATATCACTTACATAGGACAGCGTTTTTTAAAATTGTACAACACATGAGTACGCTGTGCGGACACTAGACGCAGGACTCGGGGATCCGGTTGTCCAGCAGCTTCTCCTTGATGGCGTCCACGTTGAGGTCCGCGGCGCGCAGCGAGCCCGACGCGCTGCGCGGCGCCCACGTGCTCACCTGCCGCAACACACACGCACTCAACAGCAACTACAGTATACATCGCTACTCATTACGCTACTCGTATAAACAATTAGCTATGGTTATCGAAGTCATAATGAATGACTGCTCCTCACAAATACTAAGTTACGTAGGTGTTACGTAGCTCGCAACATCTAGACTCAACAAAAGTGTTCAGATCAAGGTAAGGAGTCCATCATATGAGCATGTAGCGCAAGAGGGTTGTACTAGTGCGGGAGTGGAGGCCGGCGACTCGCCGCGACGCCTGCCAGCGTCGCACCGCGCTCCGCAGTGCCGATGAAGCCGATCGGAACGAGTTACGGCGGGCACGCTAGAGGAGTGTCAATGAGCGGTTTGCAGAATATCAGTTACACTTTGCCGACAGAATTACAGCGCTATTGTCTGAAGGCACGACGAAACAAAAATATTGAAAATGCGAAAGCCCTTGCGTGAATGGAGCCGTTTGAAAATGCCTTCACTCTGGCAAAGAAACACACTTCCCGCACGGCCTAAACGGAAACAAACAGAAGTTACGTTGGTCATGTTTCTGTCGTTATAATAAAGTAGTAAATTATTTTGCGGATGAAAGTAATTAGAAATAAAATATTTTACAAACAAAGTTTGGTAGACCGCAGATGTGTTCTGCGATGTGTTATGATATTGTAAAAGATATTCTATACGTGAAGGGATAATAGTTTATTCAAAGACGCGCTGAGCCGCCCGTCGCCCGCGCCCTGGCTCCTTTATTTCCTATTTATAAGAGTCTTAAGAAGGGGGAAATCTTTTCTTTGGGCGAACAACAACCATTCAAGGACGACAAAAATAACGTCAACGGAGTATAAATAAGGAAAATAAAAAGGTTCTCTGGAGCGCGCAAGACGCTCGCATACATAACGATTGTTTCACATTTTGTGAAGTGAATTCAACAATATGCTGACATGAATGAAGTTCTGGACGGTAGACAAGAAACATAGTTCGCTTTGATGCAAGCGTACCACGAGAGTGCCGTGACGTAGTGCTCGTGTGGATGCAGCCGCGACTGTCATGCACACTGGTATTACTGAGTTTCAGAATGTGAGGGTCATGTGTGCCGTACCAGCAGTGGTGCAGGCGCCCTGGCCATAGTACGTACCGGCGTGGCCAGCGGCGTGGCGAGCGGCGCACTGAGTGGCGCCGACAGCGACGACGGCGTGTTGCGAGCCGGCGCGCTTGCTGATTCACCTGACAACATTCACACGATTATTATTGTATTTCCACCATCGCGGAGCATTTCACAATGCTAGGTGCCCGGGGCGTGCAGCGCAGCGCGCAGTTCTCTTTCCAAATAAGTCCTTCCTAGCAACACTGAAATGAATCTTCATTAGAAAACTCACGGAAAATCTTTGCTAGAAAGACGATTATAATATTTATCAATGGAGGCGGGGGGGTCTACGTTCAGCAGTGGATCATATTAGGCTGATAACGATGGTGATGATGATGATAATTACTTAAAAGAAGGGCGCGACCCGTGTAGATCGTACGTATTCAATACAGCGTACGGGAACTGTTACATTGGAAGATAGAGAGGGATCTGTATTATTAATCCGTCGCCGCGAGGCTGCCGCCACCGCCCGGGCGAGCGGCGCCGGGCCGCACGCGTCGCACTCGACACCTACTTTATTACAGATTTGCGCCTCGCACATGCACGCTGTGCCACTGAGCCAGAACTATCGAGCTGCAGAGGACACGCAGGACTCAACAGGTCATCTATGGCAGTTGTTTTTAAATAAATTTAGGTATTTTAGATTTTTTATTCTAGTTACCTAAAGAATTCAGTCCCGAGCCGTATCCAAATGTACACTCGGGAGACAAAATCTGTGCGCCGTACAATAAATCGCCACAAGTCATCTTAGTCCCTGCTCCGTCGGATTTGCTATTAAAAGCTTAAGTACTTCTCAGGAGGGAAACAATCCGGGCGCCTTCAATTTTGACGTCATCTAAATGCCGGGGAAGACCTACGTTTTAACACTACCGAGCGGGGACCGCCGCTGCCGACCCGCCTCCACTGTGGCGGTCTGTGAGTATGTTATCATATCCAGCTACATCACCGGACCTAATGCTGGTCAGTATTAAATGCTGTAAAACTCGTGTCTTAGCTTTCTATGTTTTTCTTCAGTGATTAGTGTGAGAAGACGCCAAAACGTTACTCGGCCGCCGCTAGTTAGCTGTGGCGCCGGCAACGACGAATAACATTTTTTTTAAATGTCCAGGAAAAGACAATTACTTTGGTTTTATTTGATGCTCCATCACATCTTCCCAGAACAATATTTGGCGAGAGTAAAATTATGCGCCTCACATACAACGCCCGGCAGCCCCGCGCCCCTCGCCCCGCGCCCCTCGCCCCGCGCTCGTCGCCCGGCTCTGCGATATCAAATAAGTTTTATTTGAGGAAAATTGCTTCCATTCCGCTAATAACACCCTTGTGTTTTAACCACAAAATATTTTCTCTCAACGGTAGCGCGTTCAAATGATACATCGCCTTCTAACAATATTGTTTCCGGGCCCCAAGTCGGTGCCACCTCGTACAATTTGCTACTGGATGGAAATATTCTTTCTTGAGATGTCGCTCGGAGATCTATCAAGCGCTACCTACTGGGTTAATTATACAAATTTACTTCGGACGAAGGGCAACAATCACTCAATTGTAATTCAAGGGTCGCCTGAAACTTCTTCATACGAAGGAGAGAAATCTATTGTCTTGCGCCTGCAGCGGCGTTCCGATTCCAACTTTCATCACTAGGCCATTACTTTGAAATGTTTGTGGAAATGTTTTATACATAAAAATCTGTAGTGTTCTTGTGAACAAGCGAACCTATGCTTCCACCTGCCTGTACTGCTTGCAGTATGTACAACGGCAATACTTGCGAATCACCTGTGCAGCCGCGGAGGACGCGAGCAATCGCGGAAACGTCTGAATTGCAGAGACTACTGCACAGCTCTCAAGTTGTGAAATAAAACTGCTCATTTCGGGTCTAAATTAAAATAAAAAAAAAAACTGCAGGTACTCGTCGTAAAAACGCAGAAGCTCGTTTCATTACAAATCAAAGTGTGCTCTGTGGTTACTGTTCGCTTCCCACGCCGCGTACCGCCGCTGGTCTCTGGAGGAAATGTTAGATTCGTATAGCGACCAATTAAAACTAATCTAGATGAACACGCCATGTACAACGGTATCGTCCAGAAAGGTATTTGCTTCGCAGCCTCTCATTTGTCTTACAAAACATTTGCGCGGGCAATTGTCAACATTACTTTCTGATCTATGACCCCTGTGCAGGTGCGCGCAAGACTAAACTGTAACTGTTATGATGTACTCGAACATGTGATGCAAACGGAAACTCATAAAATACTTGCAAATTTGCAATTGTATCAATGTTGTAACATCTCCATCGCTGCGGGGAAATTGAGAGAGACAGGAGCGCGGTAAAATCAATATCGTGTGGGGAGGAGTGGCAGGAGTGTGTCGGCAGCAGCGCGCTAAAATAGGAAGGAAGGAATGCGCGGTGTCTTCGACGAGATGAAGTCTATTCCAGTTCCAGTAAAAAGTTTCATCTCAACGAAGTAGCGCTCTCAAGACCGCCTGCAACCTTTTATTTACTTTGTTCTCAAGAACGTGCGGGTAACGAGAGAAACTTTTTAAAAGTGTGCTCCCATTTTAAGTTCGCGTGTGTGAGCGCCGGCCGGAGCGAACTCGGCGCCGCATTTCACTCTCTTTCATTTCAATATTGCATCTTTGGTTCTCAAATTTAAACGTAAAGACGCGGAGGGAAGGTACCGGTACGTATATTAGGTCACTTCAAATGTTACATTCATTAGTTTTGAAACGAAGATTCTAATGCTCCATCCAATGTGTTGTTCTGTGGAGCTTGCTATGAACAATTTTTTAATCCTCGCATAAGGCTAAAAATATGCTTTTAACTTATTAAACTACACAGACATAACTTGACGTTACCAAAAGTTGTCACTGAAGCGCTGGCGCTTTTACTCAATATTATTTTCAGCTGTAATCTCATCCTCTTTCAGCGCAGGCTCGAGCGTTTTATTCTAAAAACTGTTTGGAAAACCTCACATGTTTAATGTACTCTAAGAGCTTTGAAAGAGAAAGAAAAGTTTTTTGAACAACAATCTTTCATGTTTCCTCCAAATGTAGATTAGCGTTGATGTTAGCGATGCTTGTCGGGCGCGTGCTGCGCGCGTGCAG
The DNA here is from genome assembly GCA_027563995.1 of Papilio gigon. Lineage (NCBI taxonomy): Eukaryota > Metazoa > Arthropoda > Insecta > Lepidoptera > Papilionidae > Papilio > Papilio gigon. Next base: position 9,615,865 of record JAODUI010000001.1, on the reverse strand, counting down.
TCGACGAGTGGGCGGTAAGCCGGTGAGAGAGGGCCAGTACCAGGCTGCAGGCGAACGCCTGCTAAATTAAAGTACAGGGATAACTCTCGGAGCGGTGCGCTGGCTCGCGATGTAACGCTCGCGCAGCTGCGGCCCGCGCCGCCGAGCTGCTGCTCGTGCCTTGCGATACACGTAGTTGTATTAAAGCAAAGGCGCTGCCGGGTCCACGTCACAAACCAAATGGATTGATCTGTGCGTAAGGTATACAGTATACAATCATTCCGATAAATCATTGATAAATCGACAAAGTGCATACATTAATAACTGTTATTTCAGTAATAAAAAGAAAAGATTAATCGAGCGCGCGAGCAGCTCGTCTGTTGAGTAGTATCCGCCTCTCTTACAGACTTGGTTCTTGTCCAAACATGTGTCGCCGCGAAGGCTGCTAGATAATGTCGTTCAGATAATTTGTCATTTGAGCGTTTTTGTTTGCTAAAATACAGGTAGGCCGCGACAGGCTGCCGCGAGCGGAGAAGTACTTTCCGGAAATGAACCGTTCCGGCCGTTAGCTACATCGTTACGAGACATGCTTGAACCAGTCGAGCGCCGTGCGCCAGACACGTGGCACTGGGAGGACCGCACTAGAATGGTCAGTCGGGGCAAGAGAAGCGCTATTGAATGTGTGCGAATGGAAACGTTTCAGTTGATTGGAAGTCACGCGCAGTGTCGTTAGTACAGAAGCAAACGGCAGGCGACTTACGTCTCGTAGCAAGAAGCTGAATAATCTTAATCCTAAAGGCGGCGCCGCGCCGGAGTCTTAGAGGCTTAAGTACTTTTGGGAAGCGTTTCTATTCGTGTGAAAATCTCGGCGTTAAACGGAACATCTGTGAAACGTCTTGAACGAAATCGCCTTTGCGCCGATCTCACCGTGGCCGGCGCTCGGGACACTCACACACTGTCACTGTGGTAAAACCTTTGTTAAAGATTAAAAAAAAACTTTATACAGAACTGACGTCATCTGTGAGGTAATCAGCAAAGTGTATAAATGCATCATTTGAAACATGACCTCACAACTTTGTGCCACAACACACGCGCGGTATTATAACATCTAAAAATAATTGTAACTAAATTATTTGTAAGAAAATCAGAACAGTGTAATAAAAAGCAGATTGCTCATTTCAAACAAAGTACCTCATTATCGTCTCAATGATGCCGAGTACGAAATAACAATAAATGTATGAAAACACGACGTGGTCGTGTTCGAGCCTCGCGGCGTGCGGGAGCCCTGCGGGCGCCGCGCAGGTAATAGCTCACATTAAAGTAATGCCGCCTCCGGCCCCGCCCTGCCCGGCCACTTATTTATTTACAAAGAGATGAAGTACACAATGTAGCTGTTCCAGCGAACAGCGCCTCGCGCCCGCCGCTGTGCCCCGCACGTGATCTTAGCGACATTACCGTACCTGCGAGTTCCCATAACAAATAATTATATCGAAAGAATTCTCCTCAACGGCCACTTCACCGACACCGCCAGTGTTCAGTTAAAAGGCACTACGTGGTATCTTCACTCCTGCTGCAGGACGCCCGAAAAGAGAGATAAGTTTACGTGACGTAAAAATAATTAATAGACTTGGGTCTCCACGTAACCTTCTTGTGGTGCCAAGCTTGTACTGGAAGCATTATATCTTACAGTGCGCACGAGCCTGCTCACTGTGTTAATATTAAAGGACATAATTAAGACTAAGTGAACAAAGGCCGTCAGCGACAATAACAATCGTTGCCTGCTACCTGACACCGCCGTCACAGAGCGCACCGAGAAATGCGAAACTGTCAAAAGATTTAAAACAGAAAGCAGTCGACTACAGGCGACCGCCCGCTGCGCGCATAGCCCGCCGTCCGCCGTCCGCCGTCGCCGCCCGCCGGCACCCGGTGCCCGCCGCTCGCGTGACGCACGCCACTGCGACGTTTCTATTAACTTAATAGCCTGATTGTCGGGAATTGAATCTCGGTTAAAAATTACATAGCAGTGGCGTGCAGTCCGCCCGCAGCCAACTCCGCTTGCACTGTTCAACAACTCGCCAGTATCCTGCTGTACACTGCCCATTAGATGCAATTCACATACATTTTCGTAATGTGACCTGCGACGGGCACGAAACCAACTGAATTATGTCCTTTGCCGAAGTAGACAGGTATGTTGGACTCAGCGTGACACGTGCTAAAGCGTTCCACTTCTCTTTCGTCGATCTCTTGGGGACCTATGTGGCAGCACATGTGTACTCCAACATAGACGTAACATTTGATACACAATAAACAAGTTAGAGCTAAACGATTAAATTGCATCGCAGTACTTTTTCATCGTTAATATCTGCAGGCAAGGTTCTTGTAAAGTCACAGCTAATCACCCGTTAGGCAAAGCGAGCAGCGACGGGGAGTTGCCGGGATGCACCGAGGCTTCCGGGAGTCGCCGGGAGTCGCCAAGAGAGAGCGGGAGTCGAGCTTATCGAAGCGGTAAACATCCGTGCGGCAGTTACCCTTCACTAAGTGCCGCTTACGTGCCTGCCTCCATACCTAAACTTGATTTAACACACCGGCGGATACATTCTGTAATGCTGGTTTTTCTACGAAATTACCGAGGGATTTACGAAGCGGCCGATCGTGACGCGGCCCGCTGCGGAGCTGCGAACGTCGCAGGCCTTAAGGATAAAATGAACAATGAATTACAATCAATGGACAAATTATTTGACACTCCAATTCGACAGGATACTTTGTTTTATTCAGTTTTTATAACCAAAAAAGAAACACTTAACAATGAGACATATCTTTCCCAGATTAATTATATCATTAATTTAGCTTCAAACTTGGCGTCTGATTCTGTATTCCGCGAGCCGCTCGTGACGTGAAGGCAACGAGGCGCGCCACGAATTAAACGTGACGAAAATGTCATTTTAATGTGAATACTAATTGCGTATTTCCGAAATGGACAATTTTTATATTTCAATTGTATAATATTCATAATTATTTATGAATTGCATACGGCTTATCTGCTACAGTACCTGGGTTACATTTTTATGTATCCAGCGACCCAGGTCATGACCCAGGCGAGGCCGGAGTGTGTGAGCTTCAAACGAAACTTCGAGGTATACATTGATACAATCCGACACGAACATCGTTCGGCTGCAGCCAAAACCTCATGTAACTAGGCACGGAATGAACCGGTTCGAACGATCATTGTGTTGTTGTTAATGGCATCGGGGGCCGATTGGGAACATTATCCGATAAATACATTTAAAGGGCAATGAAGATAGCGCGCGCAATGCAGCGAATGTAAACTATTACAGCAAAAAGTGAGTGGCAGCGTGCGGAACGCTTGCCCTCGCAAGCGCTGCATTTAACACATCCTTCGCTTTCTACACGATATTTGCAATTTGCAGGTAATATGTTTCCGATCGGCGCACGGCTCGCGCGCGCCCCGCGTTGTTATAGCTGATTTCATTTTAATTTGATTGACGTTCACAAAAACACATGAGCATGTAGTTCGGGTGACGATTCCCCGGCACCAGCGCGCCGCAAGCGTGGTATGTCAGTTGTCGGTCGAATGACATTTGTGCACCACACCGACTCGACGGAACTTTGAAATTTAAACTTGAACAAATGTTTACACGACGTGAACACTCGCCGGCGAACAGAGCTGAGTGAGCGCGGCCCGGTCACACAATAAGCTTACCTTTTTTAATTAGTAGGGTAAATGTGGGCGGCGCGAACTTTACTTCAAAATGAATCATTTTCTTCATTAAATGATCTGTAGATGCTTTGTTAGCCTTCAACACACTACTGTCGGTGACGTCCATTTCTCGCTGACAGTGAAGTAACCAGTGACAGTCAGTGCTAATAATAACGATCTATAAGGTGTAAAAACTCACAATAATTGTTTGGTATTAGGTCTGGCTCGGCGTCGTCGTGCTCGCTGGGCTTGTGCGCGCGGGCGGCGTGTGCGGGGTGCGCGGGGTGCGCTTGGTGCGCTTTGGGCGCGGCGGGCTTGGCGTGGGGTGCGCGGCGGCGGCGGGCAGCGCGGCACGCACACGCCAGCAGCGCC
>JAODUI010000001.1:9596235-9610818 GCA_027563995.1 Papilio gigon | reverse complement strand
GCAGCTCCCGCGCCCAGGGCGCCTTCGGACGCTGGTGACACAACTCTCTATTACTTACTTCGTCTACTTGTGTTTGTTGCACGAAGAAAGAATTAATGTAAGTGTATTTCTTGCACTACTGTAGGCCCGCGCCGGCGCAGACCGAGCCGGAGTCTCGGGGCCGCCGCGCAGGTACCGCACAGCTCGCATGGTCGTCCTCAACAACAAAGTTCGCATCAATTTGGTGTCGGCCAATAATAATTTAATAACATCGGCGGCAGAGCGTCCGACCGCCGCCCGCCGCCCGCCGCCGCAGCCTCTGCCCGGCTTCACATACATTTTATTAATATTACTATCGGCCACAAATTTGATCGCGATGTTAAGTTCGCGCGCGGAACGTCACAGACCTGCTAAATGTTTGTGATAACATTTTCGAAGCTTTTATGAAGAGAATTTAGGTTAAAATATTTTTGTGGTCAACATTTTTTTTTAAAAACACGTCAAAGGAGTACGGATTGTAATTTATTTTTCAGGAATATTGAATTTTCCTTTAAAACTGATATGTGATGAGCCGTGATTTATGCTCTATTATAATCTCAATACTTCTCTATATATTGATTACATTATTTTCGATGTATTTTTTTAATTAAAAACTAATTTGTAGCGCAAAAGTCCAACAAATGGATGAGGACCGTCGTACATGAGTCTAATGGACTATTCGTATACACGGAAGTACGTTGGAGGCTGTGGTCACAATCAGAAACTGTATTTAATGACCGATGTGCAGGCGACCGCGGGCCGGGGGCGGCGGGCGGCGGGCGGCGGGCGCAGAGTGACACGTCAAGGGACGTTATTGAAATTTTTCTATAAATGTAGGAACGAGCCCGCGTCATAAAACGATCCGTTTATTTGATTTGTAGCGAGCGACCTTCGTAATATATTTGACAGGCGGCGGGCGGCGGGCGGCGCGCGGCCTTTCATGTTTCATTACATCTCGCTAAGCCGATTCTGTATTAAAGTGATAGAAAATTAAAGGATTCCTTTTCCTATATAACTTTGGAACAGGAGTTCTTTGGCTCACGGAAGTATGGACAGCAGCATTCGCTGCACGTCGGAGTTCGAGAATTAACGAAAGCAGTGTAACTCTAATACTCTCACCGGCAGCGAGCACTATCGAGAACTAGCATTCATTTTTGAAATCCGTTCTCGACGAACGACACATAATCCTTGTCATAATGTTATGTCGAGCTGATGCTATATGAACTGAGCAAACAAGCACACGGCAAGAGCCGGCGACTCGCTCAAAGAACTCATCGAGGCGTTGCAAATTCGGTACACAAACAAGCGCGTGATATACGAGTATTCATTGTTGAGACGTACCTTGTATTACTGAAACATTATGCATATTTTATTGCAATATTCTTCACTATATTGCAGAACATGTTTTAACGGAACAAACGTACGACGAATAAACAAACTCATTGGGTGTTACTTTACTCGTATGTGCCATTTTGAAACACCGCAGCGGTGGGAGCCTCGACAATTGTAATACAACATCTCCACGCACGCGCACGGCACGACCTGCGCGAAGGTCGCGACCAGTTCATGTGCTGTCCTTGTAACAATTATAATGATTGTCAAAACTTTCTTATAATTTCAACAGTACTCAATTAATACTTTTAAAACTATTATTTGATCAATACGTGACATCTTCGTTCTAAATTAATTATAACAAATGAGTACCGTTTAAAGCAAGACCGCTCACCTGTCCGTTTCTCCGGGTTCCTGAACAGCACATCGTCTAGCAGCGCGGGCGGCGAGCGTCCTTTGGTGTTGACGGCCACGGCGGCCAGCCGGAAGCGCACGTCCCACTCCAGGCCGCGCACCGTCCACACTGGCTCCGACGACGACAGGTTCACTCTACCGTACCAAACACAGCTTTAAACAAATACAACTATCTCCACTCGAAGTGGCTTTAAGTGCAGCATCACCTGTGACCACCATTATTTAGGGACCTGTACTTGGGTGCAAATGTCCGCTGCAGCTCGTTCCAAGACCAATCTCCAACAAGGCTGCACGACAGAACGATAGGCCTAGCTCTGTTACTAAACAGTATTACTGGTGCACATTTGTACTCTATTTGACGCAGTAACCGGCATCAGCACGCTAGCGCTGCGACCTAGCCGAGAAGCACACAGCTCATCAAAGTGTCTGTGCTGAGACCCGACAGAGAGGACGACGACGCAGACGTCGCCGAGCCTCGCCGCCGGACATTCTCATTAAATTGTAAACTATATCTCAATGTAATCCTTCATTCTAAATCATAACAGCTCTGCGGAAACCCGCTATACATAGAGTTACATTATGAAAACTCTCAAAAGGTTATTTCATTAAAACACAAAGCATGTGTTGTAACGCGGTAAGGCCGCCGCTGGCGCGCTGCGCCGGCGAGCGTCCGCGGCAGCTGGCGCACGCGCCACGTAACGGCTATATCTCGGCAGCAGCACGTGGGCTGGTACGCATACTGCTACACTAATGTTGGAACTTAAGGTTACTTTAAAAAATGAAAAGGAAGCCTTCACAATCCTACAATTAACGAAGGTAAATTTGGGCAAAGGATATTTAGAATGGCAGCATCAATCATAACATTTAAGTTTGATGTACTAATTGGAAGGAAACCATAATCGGCAACACGGCGACATATGCAGCCGGCGCGCTTCGCTCCGGGCGGGGTCGTCGCGACACATCGATTCTCCTCAAAGGATCATCCTTAATGAAAATTACCCGGTGGAATCTCTTTCCTCGCAAATTCGTCGAAGGACAAAATAAAACTTTTGTCATTTTTATTCTTCATAAGAATGAAGGTCGAAATTTCTGAACACATCTAAATTCTCGTTAGAAGCCATTGTCCGCTGATGTACCGCCGTCACAGCGGCATTGAGCACGCGTCTCTGCGCCCGTCGGCGCCCCCGTGCCCCCGTGCCCCCGTGCCCGCCGTTATAACGCTTAATATTAGATGGAACCCTTTTTTCATCCCTACACCTCCGACGAGACTCGTAACTCACGTTTATTTTGCAAGTTTCCTTCGCGCGGACCAACCCGTGAGTTCTCCCATTCGAGCGGGGAATTGTTTTTAAATGAAGCTGCTCTTTTGTGATGACTAATCTTCATTGCGCGTTATTTCGCAGCAAACGATTTGGGCAAAATAGAAACAACATTTTCCTGGATTTTTTGTCATGGAATTTGTTTTTGAACGAATAAAAAAAGTGGTTAACCCTAAATCTAATGTTAAAAGTGTGGCTGGTGCCCGTGGGCCGGTGCGGCGTCTCCGAGGTACCTGGGCACGGCGTCGTCGCCGGAGTAGAGCTCGAGCAGGAAGCGCTGCGGCAGGCCGCCGTCGAAGCCCGGCGCGCACGACACCTCCACCGAGTCGGCCGTCTGATTCCATAGCGAGCAGTTTCGCGGCGCATGCGGCTTGCCTGCCCGCGGCGCCAACAAACATTAAATCCAGATATATCAAATGTAGCACTATCCTTATAATTTTCTCAAGTCTCGAATACCGTTGAATTGTCGTATATGACGTGCATCTCACCTGCAGCCACCATTTGAAAGACGCACGGCGCGAGCTGACTGCCGACCTCGTTCGACGCGGAGCACGACAGCGTGCCGTAGTCCAGGTCTGCCACCGGGGTGTACCTGCTCATATGCACATTATTTAATACACATATTTTATCGAGGTCTATTTATTTAAGAGTCGGAATGGTGGAGCGGTTGCAGGTATATTTAGTATTTGCGAGTCAAGGAGCGCCGCGCCCCCGTACCCCGCGCCCATCTCCGCCGCGTCGTCTCGCAATAACCCGCACGTACAATCTCGTACAAATATAAACATCAAATACCCAGAAGCGGATGGCACTCCACTACAAAATACGGACCAATTTCAAATTCTGCATTTCCTATTCACCGGAGAAATATTGCTTTTTTAACCTGGCTAACAGTTGAGTCACCCGAAACATGCGCCGGACATGTCCACACTCCTACGAGATTAATAACATTATCTTAGACAGACCAGCTATCGGTCCTAACATATATAAATTACTGTTTGGGCAATAGTTCATCTAATTACAAAAAAAAACACATTTTTTAATTTGTAACTGTAAGGTAGTAACAAATTTGAAAGTACCGCGTAGTAAGAGAAGGTATTATTACACAATGTTTCTCCGCAAAACTCGTTACAACTCTATACACACTTAAATTTCAAGGAGCAAGGCCGAAGCCGCGAGCACAAGGACGACTCCCTCCTTTACGAACGTTTCGTGCACCTTACAAAATGCAATGGATGGCGGACTTCATTCTGCAGGATCGAAGCACACGAAATTGACGAAATTAAATTACGTCTCCATTTCGATTCGTTTTCAACAATAAAAATTAGTTGTAAAAGAGACGGAACTACTATTTCTTTGTGAGTTGTGACTGCCCCCCTCCACGCAGTACACCTGTGGTAGAACCTCGGCCCTTTTGTTCGGTCGACTACACAGAAGTCTACGTAAAGTTTATTCTTATTTCTTTCTTTCTTTCTTAAAGGTTATTGACTTGTGAGCTTACTTGAGGCTGGACGCGCTCCCGTTGGAGGTATATCTGTCGGCGGCGACGTCCAGCGTCTCCCCGGAGTTGTTGAACTTCCACTTGAAGACTGCGGCGGGCGGGTCGGCGTCCACCTCACACACAATAACGACGGACTCGCCACGCGCCGCGCCCACCACTGCCACGCCGCCGCTGCGGCACGACGGCGCGTCTGAGCACACACATACAAACAACTAAACAAAGACAAAACTGTGTACACACATATGTATTTGGCCATGTTGATGGTGTGTAGTGGTAGAAATTAAAACTAGTATCAGAAGAAAAAGAGAAATCGCGTCAGATAATACTGCGCTACTGACATATACACCCCCGTAAATATTTAATGTTGTTAGGATTCTACGGAAATATCGCTTCTTTGTTTTAAACACGCAATCTAGGTATGTTTTGTAAACTATTAACACCTTTGGGGAGCAGCCACGCCGAATAGGCTGTATCAATAAAGCTATTGGTTTCAGAAGCTACGTGAAATGTTTCTTTCGAAGGCTAAGGCGCCCGCAGTGCGGCGGGGAGGTGCTGCGGCAGCGTGGACAGTACGCTTGTTAGAAATGTCGCGACATAAAATATAGCAATAGAACCGGAGTACATGAAAACGCTGTTGTTTTTGTACCGCAGAAGTACACGTCGACTGTTGTCGCGTCTGCATTCAAAACAAGATCTAGGTTATGCAAACGTCACGCCGCAAACATATTCCAGTCACAATATTGTGGAGTGGATCAGGGAATTCGAATTTTTGGTGACTGCTGAAATATGTCCCTGTTACGTAACTTTACTTCTTTTATATGACTCGCCGCGAGGTAGCGCTGGCCGCAGTAACAGAGTGCAGTTCTAGGTGCTCACTGAACGTGCAGCATTTAATACAAAATTTGTCGATTCACGTTAGCCACTTGAACGCCGAAAGATTCATTAAAACAAGATGTATGAGACACTCACGACGATACGGTTAGTGACGACATTTTTAAAATGATGTTCTTTCTCAGTGTTATACGTTCTTCATACTGATGGTGTGCTCTATTGTTGATTACAGCGCTGTGAGTTCGAACGAAGCATTGAAGTTCGCAGGCAGTTTGTGAGAAGGGCGCGGGGCTGGGGCTATATGTCCACGTCACGCCATATCGGCTCGTTGCCGCCGCGAGCTGCGAGGTGGTGCTGATTGTCTCCTTGCCGAAACAGGTCACGTTCGCGCCGCTCGTAGCCTTCTCGTAGCAGCCTGTAGCCGCCTCGTAGCGTCTCCCCAAGCCAAAAAGTTTGAACACAAAAATTGCTTGTGATATATTGTTGGCGGCTTCATTGGAAATGACAGCACTTTTTACGATGCCTCGTTCCGCGTTCCGTTTCTAAAATAACTGGAGCGTGTTATTATATGTAACGTGCAACCACTCCGACCTCTTCATATTGACGTCGAATTAAATAAGCCCGTTTTTTTATTTTTGAAAGAATGTCATTGGTGGTCATTTTTGTGCCGATGACCAAGGAACGGTGGATCACGGTTGAAATGATAACAGTGGACCATATTTTAATGCAAATGCTGATCTGATTGCTGCCGTGTCGATGGGCAACGAATGACGTTACATCGGGCAACCCTCTTCTACTCCTGTCGCATCGTGCGCAGCGCGACGCTCACCTGGGCCGCGACCGTCCGTGCGCTCGAGATTCAATAGTCTCCTTTAATTCATTCAAATGTATACGGGCGTCGGCGCGAGGTGGCGCTGTGTTCGCTGGCGAGTCCTCTTCGTCCATTGTTTAGTCCTCTTTTGTTCGTTAATTTTAGGCGAGAAAAATTATCTTTTGAAATGAGGTCATTGTGACGCCACCGTGATTTCATTGTTAAATTACGCAATTTTTCTGACGCTTAAAATTTTTAAAAAAAAGCTTGCATTTCTAGTTCATCCGACTTTTCATATTAAAAGTGAAGTAGTGATTGTATTCCGACGATAAGAGTAGGACAGATTTCACTTTTAACTCAATGTCCCCGAACCTGTATGAACCTGTATGTACCTTCATGTTCCTGAAGACGAATCGGTGTATTTCCTAAACGCGTCCCTTTTTTCAGTGTCTATCTATTCCAGATACTTTATTGTACTTTAAGAAAAAATTCGATGTTAACAGCGATGCTTGGCAGGATTTAATGTTGGTATTTTGCCTCTTCCACTCTCCACAGAAGTCTTCTAACTTGGAAGAGAATTTGTACAGAATATTCACGAGCATATCAAAATAAAAACACTAAAGTACGCGGTGGAGACGGAATGAGTGAGTTAGTCAAAAGTGGGGCAGAAAATTTGGTAACGAATTTGTAGCATAAAATGTGTACCGACGTAAATTTTTCAGTATTACGTAGAGGAGAGGAGAGAGGCCGGCGCTGCTCAGCCTCCATTGACTCTAGGCATTATTCAAACTTTGGCCAGATTTGCTGAGCAACAGAGGTCATGTGTTCCATTTAGAAAGACAGCCAGAGTGTGAGAGGAGCAGTGGAAAATCTACTTATTTAAAAATTATAAAAATTTACATAAATTGTATATACATTAAAGTCTTATGAGCTTATTTTCGAATATGGAAGCATTCCAATGTTGTATATATGCAGAGGATACTCTCGGAGATACAAAGTCGGTTGCCTTTGTAATGTTTCAAAATAACGATATTCCAAAGGAGGTCTGGTGACGCGGACAACGCGAGGCGAGCGCGGCGCCTGCGCCGGTTGTTCTACCCATTTACTAGTGGTTTTAAACATGTTATGTTGTAAAAATAGTCTTAGTGTTATACATTTCCTTTAACTTGACACAAAACTGTAAAAAGTAAAAAAAACTGAGCGTCTCCAAGATTCCTGCTTCACAAGTGTTCTGATTAAATATTTTTGTACAACAGGAACCTAAGTTGTGGTGCCTCTTAACTTGTACCCTTTCCATGAACTTTCGGAACAACGGAAGGTAAACTTTTTTACGCAAAGACAAGATTTACCTGCATTTGTAATACACATACATACATATGACGGCAGGACGACATTTTGAGTTTTGTTATATTGTTGCGGGCGGCCAGTTACAATGTGTGATGGGATGTGGGTCAACCTACATTTGACCCTGAAGTGTAGGTCGTTGGAGACGGTCTCGCCCTCGGCGTTGAGCGCGGAGCAGGCGTAGCGGCCGCTGCTGCGCCGCGTCACCTTCTGCAGCACGAGGCTCTGGTTGCTGTGGAAGACGCGCGCGGTCGCATTGTGCACCAGCTGACGGTCCTGGTATAAATACATCATTGCACCTTTAACACATACAGCTATATCATCAGGACTAAGGATAAGGGCTACACCTCTATTCACAACGACAGTACCTGAGTGTCGGTGACAGTTAGCTTTTTGTGAGTAAGAGTGATGAACGATGGCGTAGGAAGTGCAACAGATTACATACAAAATGAGATATAATTCAATGAACGAAGTAAGCCTTACAAATTAATGTCAATAAAATCGACCGTATTAAAATATAGTTCCACCGGGTGCTCAAGGTCACTAAAGACTCGCGCGGACTGCGCTCTCCCAGCGCACGCACTCACAGCGCAACGCGGCTTTGAACAGGGACAACTTACCATTCTTCCACCTCGACTCGTGTGTTTCGCTAATTATAATACATATCGTTACATGTTCACCTTCTAAATTGATTTACACGTCGCCATTGTCACGTGCACTTGCTAATTTTATAAATAAAATTCCGAATAATATTGGTACGAGAAATAAAAGTTGACTTTTATTTGAAGTCAAGCTCAGATGTAAATTGGATTCGTTAGGGAATAGTGTGCGGCCTGGCGCCAGCGCCGGGCGCGGCGCGGTGACGTCATCAAACGTAGTCAAGCGCATCAAACGCCACCGCCATTGAAGCCGCAACACGTGTCGCGGCGCTGTCTCGCACCGCCAGATAGACTCGTACACGTCGTACTAGCTTTTTGTCAACCGTTCCTTCCTCAAACGAACAGAGGGCACTTTATCATCTCCACACCGCCTAATAGCTAGAGTCCCGCAAGGCTCTGTCCCCTCACCGATAATCTTTTCTCTTTTTACAAGCGACGTACCCAAAGACCCTCAATCAACTTCGCTCTATTCACGGACGACACAGCTCTTTACTACTCTTAATAAACACCTAGGTACGATCGTCAGTCGTATCCAGGCCGCAGCCACCCGCTTAACGGAGTGGTTTGCGAAATGGAGAATAGAACTTAACTCCAGAAAAGTGTAGCAATTCATTAAAAAAAGGCCCATCTAATAGGCGCGAAAAACGTAAACATAAATGAACACTAGGTTAAATTTTTTGTTCGGACAAGCGGCCCCATGAAAAAAAACAGTTAAATATTTAGGAGTTACTTTGGACTCGAAACTCAACTTCAACACTCACATCAAAGACGTGTTGCGTAAAGCTTACTTCGTGAATGCTACGCTCCACTCACTGACTTGCTCCTCAAGGAAATTATCCTTAAGACACGACCTACACCTTTACAAAGCATGCCACATACAAAGTATTTGCCCACACCTGTCCGACTCACATAAACAAACTGTGAGTCCACGTCGCGTCGCTAACATCATGTCGAGGCGTCAAGCTCTCGTCCTTGTTGCGCGTGTGATGGCCCAGAACAACCCGGCTCTCATATGGAAGGAAAACACAGTTACATCGGTGTGTCGGCTAGTTGCAAAGTACTCCATTCATTATTTGAATTTTTTGATTTACAAAAATTTCGCTTCAGAAATACTCCAAAAACTGTAGATTCGTTCGACGGCTCTTGTTTTCGTCGGCTCTATCGAAACTGAAATATCAAAAATACTCCAATTGTCCGTGTATCCATTTCTAACACAAAGCTTTATAAAGCCAAGGTAGAAACTAACGTCCAATATCGCTGTGCCTTCCAATGTACAGGGCGGCTAGTTTTTGTTGCAACTAATGTTTTTTCAAAGCTTAGTTCAATGAAACCAAATGGAGCGAACAAAAAAATTCAAAGATAAATGAATTTTCACGAGCGACCGCATGAAACCAAAGATGTAATGTTTAATTGACAACACAGACTCTGGACGGCGCGTTGTGACACAACACTGCGACATAGAAATTAAGTTGTTTTCTATCGTACCGGCGCAGCCCGTCGATGATCTTGAGACAAGAAGTTTGATACGATACTGACGTGAGTGATACGCAGGCCTGCAATAATGCAACAACACGAGACAGCGGCGTGTCCGCGGCGGCGCGAAGAGGACTAAAGAATGCAAATGGTTTGGTAATTAGTGCGCGAGCGGGGAGAGGCGGCCGAGGCGGCACAAAGAGTTTGCGTGAAGTTGTCCCGCTCCGTTTAGTTTCCGGCCTGTCCGCGCACGCGCTTAACACATCAACGTTGGAATTCCAGTGGGGCCGACGACGTGTGTCTTGTCGGCATAATGATTATTTAATTATGATGTAAGGAATACTCTGGTAGTGTTTGCCGACCTTTCATGTCGATTTGTTAAGAGCCCGCATCGTTGCTACGGCAGAACAGTTTCAGCACAGATTGCAAGTAAAAGCTAAGCCACATAACGGGTTTCTTTTTCATAAAGTGATAGATTTAGATAAAACCAAAGAAATCAAAAAGGCCTGGGGCATGTTGTGTCGAAAGGCGAAAGACAATTCGCATCCGCTGATTCCGACTACGCTTGCGACTGCGACTCTGACTGCAAACATGCATTCTATTTTTTATGTATGCTGGGAGAGGAGGTGGCTAAAATATGTATCGGCCGTGCCACGCCGCCGCCGCCGCCGCCGCCGCCGCCGCTGCGCCGTGCACAAAGAAAGGATCGCCTCGTAATACTCGAGTCTTTTCTATTTCTAGAGTTTCATATAATTCGCGTTGTTGTTCCACAAGTAAAGTTTTAAGCGACATCTTTTATGATTTAGTTGTCCAAGTAAGGAGACGCAAAATGATTGCTAAGAAATATTTTTAACACGTAATTGAAAGGACATCGCCAATACTAAGCGACTCGTTACGATTCCTCCGTCGAGTCCCTCGGACCGTCCTCTAACTCGAGTGCAATACTATTACTATAAAATTACTACTGTTGGTATGTATTTCAAACACCGAAAATTGCATATTGAGCGCGATGGAAGGTATACAATCAAAACTGCATCATCACGTGTCCTCGGTGCAAGCTATGTGCTCTGCTCTCCGCTCGCAAAGTGCTTTCTCCGATAAAGCACTTACAATTGACCACGAAATTGGACATCCCCGACATGTCCCAGTCCACTGAGCCCGGACCAGGCACTTTGTTGCGCGCTCGGAGCCCGCCGCCTGCGGCGCAGCTCGCAGCTCTCGACGATGCGACTGTCAACTGCCTTTGTTTATTATCCGATATTTCTTTAATCATTTCCCCATTATTAAAATGGTGAACATGCTCCGACAACAAGCCTCAAGTAAGTTATACAGCTTAGCACTTTTTTGTATAACTACCAGAATGATGAAGTAAATACTGCATTCCCTTAATTATTTCGTTAGATGGTCGTTGCTTCACACCGCTCGAGTAAGTTGCGTAATACAAACTTAACCAACGTAAGACAGAATCCTTCACATCGCAATGTGTTGTAATCGTTTAAAAACAAATTCTATTTTAATTTACCACTTTAAAGATAAGACGAAATGATGCTTGTTAAGAACCTTCCCACTTTTCGCATCAATTTTAATTTGGGGTCCAAGTCGGGGCTGCGGAGGAATATATAAAGACATTTCTTATTTAAATCCAACAGTAACCCTAAATCCTTTGGATTGGAGCGCAGGGGCGAGGGCGGGGGCCGGGGCGGGAGCGGCGGCAACGAGGCCACCTAATCCAATTTGCATTTCTTTTCATTTTCACAATGTTCAGTGTTCACTCGACATCTGCGACATCAATTTAATACAACGCTTCATCCACTTAAACAATATAAACCTACAGTTAGACAAGATGTTATTCTGTTCTTTAATTACTGCGGAAGCAGCGCACGATACGCTTTTATTGACCTTTTGTAAAATAAAGCATTAATTTGTTTTTTTTGTTACTCTATGTTTATAGGGGCCAATGAAGACGTAGAGTTTTGTCCATTGTACGTGGCGTCAACGGCTGCAGGACTCAACGGTAATTTTCAAACGTTGATATATTACATTGTTGATAGGTACATTGTGATCAATAAATGTTAGCTAATTAAAGAAACAGAGGCACGAATTAAATTTCGATACAAACATGAATACTCTATGAATGAGCTATTTTAATTGCCCAGACAATGTACTGCGCCGCGAAAATACTTCAAGTTTGGGGAGGTTGAGTTTAGTGCGTGCTGCAGTCTCTTGTAATTTGTGGAGGTGGCGGAGCAAGACGACTGATGCACTGAGCAGCGCTATTAGAGTGGCCTTGGTGTCAGTGGCGTGGAGTGTGCTGGCGGGGCGGGACTCACGTCGTGCAGCCAGGAGAGCTTGCGCGCCGGCGGGTTGGCGCGCACGTGGCACTCGAAGTAGACGTCGTCGCCCTCTTTGATGTCGCCCGCCGCCAGCGAGCTGCCCAGCCGCAGGCGCACCACCGGTGGGTCTGCGTCACAACGATCATTGCTACAGTACCACATCATAAGTTCCGCTTGTGAAAGACACCTACCTACAGAGACGTGTCGTCTTATGGTTCTGTCGCGGCAGTGGACACAACGGCGATGTCAGCTTGTTAAAAATTGTTATTTCAGTCCAACAGCAAGCAAAATATGTGCAGCACACGGTGCACATCTGCACAATCAGATCTCATGTGACAAGGTATGGCGGTACTGACAGACGACGCTGATGAGCCAGGAGGTCTCGAGGAAGAGCGCGGAGACGTTGGGGTTCTGCGCGCGACAGACGAGCGGCTTGCCGTCGTCGTCCAGCGTCGGCACGAAGCTCATCACGCTCGCCGTCAGGTTGTCGCGCAGCTCCTCCTGCACACAGATCGGCGTGAAAACATTTCGACTTTATGAATGCCTTTCGTAAATGATTCACGTTGAAATAATTGTTCAAATCCAAGTTGTCGCCGCTATTCGACGCGATTCGTTGCACGTGTTCACAGAACAGAATCCACACACACAAAGTTGAATTCAATGATTTAGTTCGCAAGTCGGCCGTGCTTGCATCATACAATAACCATACAAACAAACCTGCGCTGAACGATTTGGAACAAAGGAAACTTGGCGCCGAGGCGATATTGAAAGTTTAGTGAGCCGAGTAAACGCTCGCCGCACACAGATAGCCACACGCGGCGCTGCTGGGAGCGCACGTGATACGCGGAGGTTTATTGTATTCTGTTTAATATTTCCTTCTAAACCTGGCGAGTTGAGATAACAATTATACGAAAATATAGAACGAAAGGTTTTAACGAAGTGTTAAGTAGGTTTTTAAGTACCTACTCGAAACTGCTCACAGATGAAGATATTGAGCCGAATGCGCGGGAAGTGCCCCGGCGGGCGTGCCTATGCCGCTGCTCTTTTAAACTATCTCTATTTTTAAACTAAAAATGCTTATAGTAATTTCTATTTGCACGAAATTATTGATAGATCCGAGTGCGTGCGCTCATCAGTTGCCGCGTGCGGCGCGCTGCGTGCGGCGTGCCACTCACGGCCGTTCCATTAACTTTGCTCCGTCAGTGCTCTCGCGTAATTGATTACCCGCCATCAGTCGGACCGAGCTTTACTACTTGTAGTATTTTTATTGCACTGCTCTATTGAAATATGAAGATAAAAATGATGATGCGTTTGATTGCACATAATGTTATGACTGTGCGTGTATGACCTCGGAGTTATGCGGACTAAAATCATCTACTATATGTATGATCTTTTGCTTCGATGCGCGCGTGTGTGTATGGATGCGTGTGTGTGTCGTTGCGGGCAGCGCCGCTGCGCCGGCTCGCGGAATTGATGATAAACGACAATTATATATTTATTTATTTATCTATTTACTTATTTTTAATTGGAAGACTTACAGCTAGATAAAATTAAATAATTAAGAGTCTTCGCTTCTAACTACTGTGTTACAAGCACTATCATGGGGAGCCGACCAGCTGCAGTACTGTATGCTGCTAAGGCATACTACTGCTATACATATACTATCTCCGCAACAGTTATCAATTCGCCACTAAAGTAAAAAATGTCATGCGCTAAGCTCCTTCTTGCCGCAGACACACTCGTTGTGAACAGGTCGAGGTCGCGCCGCTTGTGGATGTTGTTCAAGCTGGCTCTCGCGCGTACAATAAAACTGTTTAGCTTATAGTTAGAAGACACCTTAGGAAAGAACAGAGGTGGCGTGGATCGGAGAGGTTTAGACGAGACATTTATATGCAGCTTAGACAATAATTCGTAGCAATCTGTTTCATTGTTGGAAGTTTTTAATTCCGTAGTCGGCTATCTCACGGCGAATGGAAAGCTGTAACAGATGGTATTCACGACGGAGCTCAAGATAGTCCTCGTAGCGATATGTGATTTTCTGATGGAAGCAAAGGTACTTGATGAAGCGCTTTTGGATATTTTCTATACGGTCTATATAAGTACGGTAACGCGGATTCCAGACTTGCGGGGCTTACTCCGGGCCACCTCGATGACTGATCTTATTTGATTGTTACCCCTCCGTTCCAAACCAATTTCTATTGCTTTGATTGTGGAAAAAAAATCACAGCTTGAAATACTTGAGTTAACAAGGAGCGAGTTTTTTAAAGCGCCATTATCGGCAAAACGTTATAAAACTCGCCTCCGCGAAGAAAATGTAATGAAGCGGACGGAGTGACCGGTATTAAGTGTTAGGGCTGTTTGGATTGCAGGGGTGGTGCGGGGCGGGGTGGGGGGCGCTCGCCCACATCGACGGCTGTGACGGATTGGTTGAAACTTTTTGTTCGACGCCAAGAATTGCTTTAAGTTATGCGTCATATATAACTAACTATATATTTAACTATTAATAACATAAACTTATACGTAATTTTCGTTACCAGTTTCAGCGATTTAC
>JAODUI010000001.1:9580962-9596135 GCA_027563995.1 Papilio gigon | reverse complement strand
TGTTGATGACGCGCCCCCAGCGGTCCACTACGACCGGCTTCTCCGGCGGCACTGCAACCGACTTCCCGTTGTACTGATAGCAATGTAATTGGAGTACTAAACCGATGCTTGAATAACAGGCTGTCTACTGTTCGTTTCCCGGTTTTTTGTAAAGGTGCAATCATGTTTTTTTTTATTTGGACGATCAATTTACAGCTACAAACTCAACATGAAATCACTGGTCCATGAACGGACGGCAGAACGTTACGCAAAGCGCGAATTCGAGTAACGAATTCCAAAATCCGTGGAGGAATCGAAGTGAAAACGAACCGAGAATATAAAACAGGCAAAATAAATGTTCCGGCCATAAGCTGAATGATCAAATTTCAATAAAGGAGCGCCGGAGAGTGAGCTGAGAATAAAACGACGTTATTTAATTAAAGGGACAATGGCGCAAAGACGACCTGATCTTGTTCACTGAGGCACCCGGTGACGAAATGCTAGAGATGAGTCCAAATTAATTAAATGCTAGATTCAGAAAAAAAACAGTCTTCGACAAACGCGCATTTAGATGTAGAATGCCTTGCCTTGGCTCTTAGAGATTATTCGTGTTAAAATGCTAACAGGCAAACACAAACGGTCTGTTTGACATTCTGCGATGTCGATCGCGTGAAGGCATGTTGATCGAGATGTACATGCATTGAATCAGCTTTTAATACGAGATAAAAGTAAGCAAAAAAATATCTAAGCAGAAATCTAACAAATTTGGCGATGCCGAATCGAAGTCTAAATAATCATCATTACATTTGGGATTCGATCCACGGCCGCACCGTTTCTAGGCGGAGTAACTAATAACTCAGTATCAGCACTAGGCCAGAAAATAATACTTGTAAATGTTGAACAGGTAAAAACAAACGCACGACATTCATGTAAATAAAGTCACAAATGTGTATCAATAAAAAGCGAGCGAACCATTGAGGAGGATAAATTGATTTGAGCGCAAGAAGCGAACATGCTGCCGTGTCAAAATTTAATTAACCACTGTTAGTGTCGCTGTCGGAGTAACGAGTAGATACGTAACGATGGGTCTGATCAAATTATTGAACATTTCATAGCGGTGTTAATGAATATGGAGCAGCCCGGCACGCGCCGGCGCCGCGCCCGCCGCGCCCGCCGCGCCAGCTCGCGCAGTCATTGAATATTCTGCAAGAAACTTTAACGACTACAATGCTCTGACACCCAAAGGCCTTGTTAAATTATACATTTGTATGAATTCGACAACTGTAAAGAGACCCTACAAATTAGTTTTGGGACTTGCGGCGATAAACTACAGTCCAAATTTGATTTACTTATTTAAAGTTTAATCAAAAACAGAGTGTCTTGCGTCTCGGATTCAGCGGCCTGCGAGTATAGTTTGTTTTAGTTAGTAAATAGTTTGTTGCATACAAGGTACGAAAGTAGGAAGGTAAGATAACATTGAGAGAACTAATGCGCGACAAGTAAAGAACTGTAACGACTTAGAAATTATACCAGTCTAAAGTTAGGATAATGTTAGCCGACGTCAACGACCTTAACGTCGATTGCTGTACTATCGGTTAGGAATAAACTACAGTAGCTGGTTGCTGTGTTACCGACGACGGTGAGGTTGTATCTGAAGCTGGTGGTCTGCGTGTTGCGGAAGTCGATGCGGCAGCGGTAGACTCCCTCATCCCGCCGCTTCACGTCACGCACGAGCAGCGCGGCGGGCGGCGGCGCCGTCGAGAAGTGGGCGCGCGGCCCGAACACCTCCGGCGCAGACCAGTGCCGCGCCTCCGACAGGTGCTTGCCGCGGACGTCGAAGCTGCAACACGCACCATGCCTTGGTTATAATGTCAGTAAAAGACACAAAGTACGACCCGGTACCTTCACTACCAGACGATGCTCATGCTTGATTCGAAGACTACCGATAATCTCAGCTGACGTCAGCATTACTCGTCATTGCCTATTAACGTAGCAATGGCAACATTATATAAAATACTCTTTTTGTATACAACAAAATGTTTTCAAGTGTCAACAATTTGAAATTGAGAACGCTAAGAGAAGTGTTTACGACTGCTATCGAAATGAAGTAATTTCGCGTCGAGCGAAGGTAAGCGGATCGCAGGTAACAATAACAGAAATGCCATATTTGAGTGCTCCATTTCCGATGAACAAATTCCGGAGCCAAGTTGCGAGTGGCTTTCATTTGAAATGGACGAAATCGCATCACGCGGGCACAACATGTGCCGCCGCCGCCTCCGGCCGCAGACCGCGCCTCGGCACGACCAGATCACGGCGCGGTATTTCTCGTATTGGCCGGTCGTGGGCAGTCGCAAATAGCTATTGTACGTTAGCAGGGTACGGCTATCAACGATATTTTATGTTTGCTATCTTGATCCGGAAGTGTCAGAAGCGAATAGAATCACTTTTCCGACGCTAGACGTGGACGCGTACAAAAACTTTGGTCTGACACTCGATCTTGATGGAATATCGACGAGGGATCACGGAAATAAATTTAAAAGTTTTGTAGTTTTTGAGAATTTATGCGTCTTTGCTAAATGATGGAGCTTTTATACAAGATGTTTATTTGTTTTAAAATGTTCATTTAGCTCGTCCTGCATACTCCTCGTGGAACCATGATGGGAACGGAAAATCTATTAGCTTCAAAGCACAACATAAATAACATTCAAATGTCAAGTTTTCGATTAAATCCTATGAGTCAAGGGAAGTAATTCAAATTCCGTTCACGTTTTTTCGCGGTACAATTTTTTATGTCATCGTAAAAGTAATAACAATGATGATAAATTAAAATCAAGATTGGCGAAATTCGAAGCTTCGTGTCAGTTGTGAAAAACATAACCGTTGTAATGTTTGGTGTCCGCCGCCCCGCGTCCCGCGGCGTGGGGGCACAGCCGGGCCCCTGTTTGCGCAAACCGTCGCCGCTTCAATTTAATCCGTCATCACTCATAACATTTCGACGACCCAAAAAATATTGAATAGTTTATGGGAAGGCCGCAACGGGAATTCGTACGGCATGAAAATACGGGTAGCTCGCATCCCTGGCAAATTCGCTGACTATAAAAAATATTATTTTCCTGCGAGAGTACTCCTCGTGAAAACGTTCGATTACTGTAACGCAATATGTGTGTTGCGTGCGAGAATGTACTTCATCATTTTGTTAGTACATACTTCATGCGCTTTCTGTTACCTACTACAGGCTGAACGGTGTGTCCTGGACAGTCAGCTGCAATTCACGTTTCGTGCATGCTCGTAACGACGCTGACGTTCTTCTGGCGATCTTTCAATGAATGCGGCACGCTAGCGCCAAAGGAACTATGGCAATATAGTTAATTAAACGTTAATAGGATTTCTTAACGTCATATACCTATACAGTCTTGTAGTCGTCCTTAAAATAGAAGATAAAAACGATTAGCGAGTCAGTCCGGTTCAATCACTCTAAGGTTTTCTCAATATGTTAATGCTATTCAGCAATATTTAACGGACACACAATTATTTGTGTTTCCGCACCAAGTTACTGCGAATACATTAGTCCGGAACCCTGGGGGCCGCCACGAGCGCTGACGTCGCGGCGGCGCAGGGCCGGCATCAATCAATACGAAGTTTAGTTCAAGTTATACTAAAGTTAACATATGTTCAAATTGAAAGTCACAAGACGATGCGCCACGAGATGAAGAACTGTAGAGTACACTGGGCGGGACTGCGTCGTGCTTGTCGATGAACTTTTTAAAAATCAGTTTTAAAATCTGTTCTGTGATGAACACTTTTCCGAGAATGTGTGAGTTCTACCACTTAGACGTTTGTGCTTGATTTTTCGTTACCCAGCTTTTATAACAACAGGAAGAGACAAGGAAAAGTTTGTATTATTTTTGTTTATTGAAAGTTGCGCGATGCGAGATTGTCCCAATCAGCACTAAATGACGGGAGACGTAAGATATACAATTTAATTAAAACAAAACAAAAGGTTGCGCGAGCGTCCTGACAGATCTATGTTTAAGTAATGTTACCGCATAGACATTTGACTACAAGTTTTGTTAGTGTGCGTCGGGTGTAGCTACAGCAAGCGCCGAGCAAGCGCAGCGCGCTGGCGGACGTGATATAAAGCGGTGCGCGTCGGCGGGATGCAGCCGCATGCAGCAGCGAAACACGTCAAACTATAAATAACTGCAAGTTTGCGTCGACAGTTGACATGAATTATTTTGCCAAGTTGGAAGCACCTGTGTCTGCAGCTTTACGTAGGAGAGGAAATGTTTGTCGCTTCCAACGAACATCTTACGGTCATGTCGCCCCATTTGTAAATAAGGCAAAAGCCCGCGAAGTTTCCAGACTTCCGTCAAGTTGTCTCGCGTTCAACACCTTAGTATGGTGTAGGGGATAGGCGTGTGCGAAATGATGGACTAATTCAATGGTCATCATCACCTGGCAAGTAAAGTTTGCTAAGTTTTTGTAGTTTTACTGGCTCGTGCATTATTCGCAAGAGATCTAGAAATAGTCGGTAATAAACCTTTTCACAAAACTGGCTGGCCCTTGTATATGTATACAGGGTGCACCGTCCGGAAACACTGAAGAGAATGCCGAATTATTTTTGTATTTGAACATTTCGCATTCGGGTTCGATTTTATGAACTATCGGATATTTCGTCGGAGCCGAAGCCCCGCGAGCGACGAGCGGCGAGCGGCGAGCGGCGAGCGACGAGCGGCGAGCTCACGATGCGATGACAAATAAAAGTGACGCGTGACGGATTCAATATTCGCTAAGCAGCCGCCGAGGGCGCGGCCGCGCGATGCCGATTGCTTTTTACAAATATTTTAATCTATTCTATATTAGGTGCATCAAAGTTATGAAATATGCAAAATAAGTTGAACTTGGGATCGACGGGACGCCGCGGCTATTTACACCTTTGTACTAATTACAAGTGCGCCGCGCTGGCCGAGCTGACTTGTAAAGTATATTTGATAAAGTTATCACATTGTATATATATATAGTACGGCAGCCGTAAAATCCTTACTGTTTTCGGTATAATTTGCATTATTGGTGCAGCGGCCACTGTGACCTGGCCGACAGGTTTATTTAATACATCAAAAGCAGCCGGCGTTTCGACAGATTTATGTTAGCGTAGCGTCAACGAAAACACTAGCAATGTTTTTTGTGCTTTTGTGTAAAATATGACGAGGCGCCATTATTTAGAACACGATCGGACCGCACCAAAACTAAATGCGTCCTAAAATGGTTAGAGAATCTCCATTTTCCAACTTTCAATCCCAACCATAACGCTGCAGTATTGTGTCCGAACTATCAGTGATTATTTGTTTTTGGTTCATTTCGGTTGTAAGTGAATATTTGACTGGATCTTGAGGTTTTAAGCATCCCTTGTAAAGTCAGTACTTGTCCTCCTCCGTGCTCGACGAGGTTCTTAAGTTTTTAAATTGTTGTAGCCGGCCCGCGAGGTCTCTCAAAGTTTTATTCAATTTTCTCGCAGTCTTTGAATCTTTCATTTCCAAGTTATAATACTATTTAAGAATACACTTTTGAACTCACTTCTTGCTTTTAATAATATTTTGCAGGCAAAGCATCAACTTTATATTCGTCAACTTGTTGAATATATTGAAGGCTTTTGTGCGAAGGCTGTTAAAGTAAATATAGTAATTTTTTGACTAATGTTAATTTCAGAAATAACCATAAACCATGTTTAAACAACACAATTATAATCGTAACGTTATAAAATGATATACCAATCAACCCTTTCCCAACACTACACACAATGTTTGTCGCGCGTTCTTATCAAATTATCAAATGAAATTTCCAAAGAGCCGAAGGTCGGTATAATTGAGACGATTACGTGTCATTTACTTTTTGAGTTTAAATGATGAAACGGTTCCAGCAAATCCATAGAAACGTGGAGCGTATAGAACTAATTTGTATATTAAAAGTCCAAACAAAAGCCAGCAACACACACAAACACACAATGGCAGTGACGGAAGGCTCTCCGAGGCGGCAGCGAGCTTTGCAACTTCTCGCTGCGGTCGGAATTTTTTGAGTGTTTCATATTTTGAAACGTGAAAACGTGGAAAGTGCTGAGTGATACGGTGCGGCGCGGGTTTATTGAATGCACCTCGTATCTGGCCTATTTGTTTTGATCGAAAATGAAACTTTTTTGTATTGTTGCATGAAACATCGCGATGCTGCAACGGGGACCCGGCGCCCGCTCCGCCCGGACACGCCGCGTTGATTACGAACTTTGCTCTGTGTTAACATTGCTGTCTCTCAATCAAAAGTAATTATTTTTACTTTTAAGAGGATAAACGTACGATTGCCATGCACCTATATAATATATTTTAACTTATTAAGTAAGAATATCATAGTAACATGCTCGTATTCCAACTTCATGGCATTTACCAATTTTATATATCAATGCAAATACTACTTATACAACGGATTAACTCACGTGTAAATCGGTGCCAGTAGTGAGTTAAGCCGTTTTATAAGTAGTATAGTGAAATGTCTCACGAAAGTTTTAATAGTTTAATTATTGCGAAATTCATGAATAACTCTGTTTCTAGAATGCAGGCATCGATTCAGTTTGAAATTTCAGAAATGACATCAAGTAGGGCCGGGTGGACACAAACGCACCGACGATGCTGCCGGGCGCCGGGCGCGGGCAGCGCAATAAATCAATAATGAAAGCAATTTGAACCGTCTATTCCAAATTACCTGCACATCTATCACACAATTTGAGATAAAGGTTCATATTTAAGTGGTCGACTGTTCCTATTGATTCGCCGGCCACGTCCCACCTGTACCGACACCACAGATTTCTTTAAGCCTTGTGTAGTCGAAATCTTTGTCGCGATAGGAACGACTCTTGTACTGTGACTGGGGTCAACGTGGAAAACGGTAACCTTGTCAACATCGACCACGGAACCATTGTCGTCATCTTCTTATACAAATTTTATTAAAACGGCGGAAAAAGTATGGCCATTAAAAACATAGATACAATGGCTCGTAACTCAACGTTCTGACTTCTTGTTAGTGTAACATTCATCGAGCTCTACAATATGGAATGTGTTGTTCGTTTGTATTTCATAACATGCTAATCAATTATGAAAGAACGTGTCCAAGAAACCAATTAAAGGATTAAGGTCTAAAAAAATAGACGCAAACTTTGGGCGACGTTTTACCTACACTATATAACTAAATAAATTAGACTTGAAACTTTTTCTGAGGCCAGCGGGGAGACAGGTCGGCCGGGTGCTTGGTATGCGGCGCCGGGGACGCAATAAAGTTAAGTGAAGCCAGCGTTTAGGCAGAATAAAGTAAGATACAATGTTGTCGAACGTGTCCCCAAACTGATTTGAGTTAAATTCCGTACAAACTGTCCTGGAACTCTCTATGCCACTGTCTAATATTGTCTGAACAGTGTAAGAGCGTGTCCTGTCTCCTGCCGCGACCGCAACATAACAAGGGAGGAGTAAAAATACATAAGGTTGTATTTGATGAGTCGCTGTTGCTTCCTATCATCCGGTTGGAATTTAAAAAATCCCCCGTGTGTCCCGCGCACGTCGATCGCCCACCATGACAAGTTCCGTCAATACTCGTTTGGGCTTAATGTCACGATAAGTGAAATATAAAAGCGCGAGCTAAAATATTTTCGTTTGATGTACTAAATTGGCAGGGACGTGCGACGGTCGGGGCGTCACGTAGTGACAGAAATACAATCATGTTGTCAGTAATTTGTTTGACAATGGCTCCGACAGCCGACAGCCGCCAGTCAATATGCTGAACGTCGTCGCCCCGAGAACTCGATGTGCGGGAATTGTGCATCCAGCGGGTTTGCGTATTGTGTTGTATTCTATTGAATTTTCCAACGTTGGATAGTAACTGGTGTAAAGCTTATCAGATGCATTTATATATTCTTTTCGCTGAACAGTTTGTGGAGCGGTTTACGCTAATTTAATATTTTATATATAACTCAAAAAGTCTACATTTAGGCGTCTATTCTTACTTCTAACGAAGCATAAAATGCATTCTGAGATAAACTGTTCTAGCCCCACATGGAATCAGACCCATCTACCTTCAATTCATTAAACTAATGTAATAACTGTTTTATAAACATCAATATATTTATTTCAAGACAAATTGAAGCAAGTTAGAGACTTTCGTAGACCGTGTGGTTGCCTACAAAACGGTCTCGATACTTTCGAGCTCTATTCCTAAAAGTTAGAACAAAACTAAATGGATCCATCTTTACTCCAAAAATGGCAAATAAATATAAAGCTCTAGAACGTCGCCGCGGTCGCGTCGTTTGTCAAATATATAGCGTTGCCGCACTTGACAGGCTTAGATAACGCTAGTCTGAAAAATATTGTGCCGTCCCCGGCACCCAGCGCACGATACCTGCGCCGAACGACCGCCCCATGTTGACGTCGACAGCGCAGCGCTCGATATATCCGCTGGCTTGCGGTTGTCAAACAAATTGCTGACAATACAGCTTTTTGTCGATACCTCTATCCAACTCTTTTTTGTCGCTCCGACCTCGCTCAGGGTGTTTTACAAAACGATAGTCTCTTTTTGTTCTATTTTTGGAACACTGGGTGTAATAAGGTAACCTTCAATCTTGGTGGGATAGAGCACCTGTTTTAGGTGCGGCATATGTATATCGATACAAAACAAACGGGTAAATACCACCTCTATAATATCACCTCGATATTACATCGGTTTCAAAGAATGTAAAGACTTAGCCGGTGCGTTGTTGGTGCGGTGGGCGCCGTACAACTCGTGTACGCTGGCGTAGCGCAGCAGTCGCTCTCGGATGTCCTCATCACGTCCCCGGCGTCAAAAAGTATAGGCTCGCCCCTACTGTGTCTCCATTTCAGTAACCGAAGCTTTACCGATCAACTTGTATAGTATTAAAACGAAACAAACCAGCGCAGGTCCTCGGCGCCGCGTCACGACCTTTGATCGGAACAATCTGCAAGGAACGTTGAATATTGATCAAAATCTCAAGTTGATCTTCGAATGAGCCGGCACCCGCAGCCGGCCGGCGAACGTAAAAAGTAGGAAAAACGTTATCCGTCACAGGGCGACGTCGCTAACCGGAAGGTGAAAATTTTCCGAGCGATAAATATAGCTGAAAGTTTGTGCTGACGTGCGCAGAGAAATATTACAGAAATACATCTGACGGCGCTGTCCCCCTCGCCCCCGCCCGCACACGCCGCACACGCCGCGCACGCCGCACACGAATACACAATCCTTATCGAGGCTGCGACGGACGTGACGGATGATCTTGTACTATTTGATATCGCTTAATGTCGCGGTGTGACGCCGGACATAATAACGTAACATGTCAATTAAACATAACCGTGAGTCGACCACAGCCGCGAGCAATCTTCTATTTCTGTTCTGATGGCAATAAACTCTTTCGTGTTTGATGCAGTACGGTGTAGTGATCACTGTCCGTGTAGCTCGAACGGGAGCCGTTGAATTATCCCAAGCCCGCGTGGCCCGTGCCCGCTTCTTTTGGCGTTTTGTTTAGTCTTCAACAGTTTATGTAAATTGCTACTTTACATAAAACACTTAATTCAAAGGCAGAGTAACAAAGTATTTAATCAGATTATTTAACGCCTCACAACTTTATATCTTTCGCTTTTGTCTAAACAAAGGAAGCGTCTAACTTTATTACGCTTTCTTCGCTGCATAATTAATGAAGTCTGCAGGCCAGGCCCACCTCGCGCTTCCGACGCGACGCCACGACGACGCGAGGGCCACGGCACGCAGCGTCAACGGACCGCATTGTCCAACTTAAAGCCTTGTTATCTAATGCAGGTAAAACACTCGCTTCACTCATTTATCCAAGATGTTCTAATTAGAAGTATGACTACACTCGCACAGAATGTCTGACAGGAAAACACGATTTTGTTCAACGTGTTAAAACATAATTTGAACGTAGATTATTTGCTTTGAAAATGTCGATTTATAAATCAAACGTTTGATTGCAATTTAATTAGTAAAACAATTTCGCTGTCAAGTGACAAATTCAATAACTGTGAAATGTTTTAAATAATCGAGTGGTTAGCGCGCGGCCGTGCGAGGCGCGAGGAGCGAGCCGTGCGCCCCCTCGCGCCTTCTTACGACTTCACTCGATGTTCATGTTGGTTAATCTAATTATATGTTCGACTATTTTGCAATAATGTTGTACATTAAATAATTCCTGGAGAATCCGAAAGGTTACTTGTTTGTAAGAGTGAGGTAAAAACTGAATAGTGTAAAAATATTAACTCTTAGAGTCCGTACAAAATGTTCATGGCAGTGTAAATGTCACTTAATGTTTCACACAAGACTAGCTGGTGTGGCGCGGCGGTGAGGCGGGGCGGCGGTGCGACTGCGCGACAAGTAGACATGCAGAGAGGCAAAGAAATACAAGATATGGGGGGGACGACGACAAGAACTTGGCTGACGATAAATAGCAGTAAGTTTGTGTTGACATAGGACAAGCGCCGGCGACAGGCGACAGGCGAGGGCGGGAGGAGAGAGGAGGAGGGGCTGCACTTGCCGCGCGACGTTCAAGAGACGATGTTTCAAAGTAACAAGCGACTACGCGGATTTATAACCTCATGCAACAAAGTTTTAAATCCAGCTTTACTAAAAATATCAGCTAGGCAGGTAGTGCTTGCTCGCCATTACTGATATGTTTGATATAATTAAAAAGATGATGGCCTACAGTAGCGCGGGTTGCGGTAGATACGCCGTACTAGAGCATTGCTCCGCGCTCCGTGCCGGCCACAGACCGTCGTGTCGAACCATGACGCGATTAATGCAGTAAAGTCACGTTCATTTTGTACAGACGCACGTCAAAATAATGCTTTGTTTATATTTTGAAGTAACGTATTTATTCGTTGTGACAATACATTTGAACTGAACGATTACATTGGTCTTTACAGTCCGATGTAGCGACGTGTGTACGGCACTGTACTGCACTGTACCCACACACGGGGGTACAGTCGCGCTCGCAATAGTAAGCTCGGCGGCAAATGAATTACGTTTTAAATTCTGTCATTGCTTAATTGAATGCCTATCAAATGTGCGTCAGGCTCGCCGCAGACGCTAACGCGTAGCAAACGAACGCTTCAATTAACCTGTTCACATTTTAAATTTAACATAATTAAAAAATAATATAGTTTGGTCGCGGTAGCGACAAACAGTTGATGCTTTCCATTTCATTTAGTTTTGTTGATTTTCGTAGAATACGTTAAATCTTACTAACAGTATCATGCGAACGTCTGTTCGTTATTATGCAACTCCAGAATGGTTGAACGGAGTCACGAAAATTGCACCAGAGACAGCGAATAGCGAAAAGGTTAATTAGGTTTATTTATTTAGATGAGGGCAGGCCGCGGCTGGCACAACATAACTACTCAATTTGACATATTAATACAGAGTAAGTAGATAGGCCGGTGCCCGCGGCGGCGGTTTATTAAATATCACAGAAAAATAGCAA
This sequence comes from Papilio gigon, assembly GCA_027563995.1. Lineage (NCBI taxonomy): Eukaryota > Metazoa > Arthropoda > Insecta > Lepidoptera > Papilionidae > Papilio > Papilio gigon. The sequence goes on along the minus strand of JAODUI010000001.1, from coordinate 9,584,626 downwards.
ATTGTCCTTTTTTGTGAGAAGACAAAAAGCTACGTGTCACAGATAACGTTAATAAAACAAAGAAATAGTCTAGCAATTCCACCCAAGTTGCCTCTTTATGTTAATGAGAACATTTATTAGCAGTAACGTGGAAAATTATTATCCATTTGTTTCGTTAAGTTGACTTGCGGAATATTCTTACGATACATTTCCATGGCGTTTTGAGGCCAACTTTGAAATCGATGTTATTTTAAAATGCTCGAACTACTAACACTGTTTATAAAAACGGCTCAACTCACGCGCAAGTCGGTGTCGGGACCGACTGGTTTCGAGCCCATCGGGGCTCTTATTCAGCGTGAGTGGGAATGAGTACAGCACGTTCGCATTCCGAGGCCGAGTCAAGTAGTGTTAATGAAATGTCTCACGAAACAACATTTAGGCGGACTGATAACATCATGTCAAGCTTTCAAGTAAACAGTTCACTATGTGTGTACCTACTGTTAAAAGTTGTCCATTAAATAAATAAACAAATAGGTATATTTCGTATGCTATTGAACCCCAATCTTAATTCAGAACAGGCAAATAGTGATTGACAGTATATAAAGGAGATTTATGACGTCTCCTAACATTTCCTACGGCATCAAATATACGAAGTAATCCTATCCCATTAATCATAAGGAAAGGAAACGGGCCTCGACCCGAGCTGAGCTCGAACGGACCTTGCGAATGAATCGAAGGCTCGCAAGGAACTCGTCGGACTCGTACACTACGACACACGTCAGTGTGCGTCGGCTGAAGGAAACCTGGGCTACAGAATAAGGACGTTACATTTCAAAAATCATTCTTAATAATGACTAGTGAAAAAAGAAACAAAAAGGCAAATTGACTCGACAGCTAACATTCTGCTAAAGTCATTCTCGTGACATTTCTTTGTTGTAATACAGACGGGCAGTCGTTCTACAGGCGCTTGCAGTGAACCACACCCGCATATGTATGTGCATGCATAGAAGATTCTCGGGAAACACTAAGCTCATGTCCTGGCCAATATTACCAACGAATTTAACTATAAAACCAAGTACACTCTAAGCTCTTGTCAACAAATTTTAATGAAAAACAATCATTAAATCTTATAATAAGTATCATTAATCTGAATCTAAATGAAATCTTTTCGTATAACTACTTGCAGCAGCCAGCACTGAACGTGTCGACGTAGTCGTGCGCGCTGCGCGGCCCGCTCGGCCCGGGCTCGGCCCGGGCTCGGCTCGGGCTCGGCTCTCGTGTACGCGTGATGCGACAACGCGTCATATAGAATTCCCTAAATATAAAAGTAGGTTATAATGAGAATCGTCACTGGTGCAGAATTTAATTTATCAAACATTTAGGCAAGCGAAGCGAAGTGGAGTACAAGAAACGTATAACTTTTCTTTTCCGTCAGTGTGAAATTATAATGAAATGTGGAGGCTCAGAGTGGTGTTACAAGTTGTGGAGAAACTCTGCGGGAGTATTCAATATAACTTACGAAAGCGGCAACAACTAAATATAAAAATGGAATAACCTTAAAGTTTGCTCAGTGAAAAAGTTAATATTTAAAGACGAAGCTTAAAGTTTTCTTTCTGTGCGGCGAGTGAGAGGAGAGAGCGTCCGACCTATGTTCCCTGCTCGAGAATAACTTCGTCCATATTGTAACATGTGTCACTCTAATGTCATTAAAACATATGTATTATTAATATGTCACTAAAATAGCGGCACAGCCTCGGTTACATTGCTAATTAATGTTAATTGTGACATGTCGTAGGTTATGTTCAGTCGGGGCCCACGTCCCGCTCAACCAACGATACGCAGAAGTCCCTGTTTATTCGTCTCTATACTCTTTAAGTTTGCAAGTCTCTCTGCTAATTCACTAAACAATGAAACATACTACTATTAAGAAGGAACTTCAGGGCCCGGACACCAAGGCCCAGAAATCAATTACAGAACAGCTAACAAGCTTGTAATAAATTCATGTTAAAACTGAGCACGCGTGTGATCCGAAGCGATTTATGTGGCGCGTGTGGCGGCGACGGCTACTTCGGTTCGTGTTGGTGCCGTGAGAGCAACGCGACGTCGCTCTCCACAAAAATCACGCCCCGCGGCGTGCGACGAATTTTTTAATTGCAACAATTAATTAAATGTTTCAACGTTATATCTCTCAATACATGACTTAATGTAAATCTTTGTAAATTATCTTGTGCAAGTGATATTACTAGGGTAACTCGAGAGTATTAGATAAATAGTTTGAATAGGAGAGACGTCGCAAGCGAACGCTTGTTTGATTTCCAGCCCACGCAGGACATAACATGAGGCGTGATCATTGTCAAGCGCGGACTAATTAATCGTAAAAAATGTATAAAAACATATCGGGTACATTGCTAAATCTTACTCAAATTTGAAAACAAAACAATGTTTGTTGAGGTCGGCGGGCGGGCGGCGCAACTTGCTACGGAAATTATAAAGGCAAGTACAGCGGTGAGGCGCGAGTGCAGGACAAAAACGAGCAATTATCTCGAAGGAAAGAACAATGAATGAAGAATGTCCGGGTCCGTGTTGTCTTTTTATGCAAATGAGCGCACAAACAACATGATACTAGGATTCTATGTAATTAATATGTGTAATTGTTCTTTTTATGCAAATGCTCCTTTTCGTTGAAGATATACCTTTTATTGTTTGCGCTCGTAGTCACCGTGCGGCCGGCGGCGCGCTCAGCGACTACTTGTCGGCTCATTTGTTATAACTTCGCACACAAGACGACGTCGGCCGGTGACATACGAAAAGTTAACAGGCGTATTCAGTAAGTAGTGTTGGGAACATGAATTCAAAGAATTAGCTGTAAAAGTGTACCTAGTTAACAAAATAATTCACTCTCATTAGAGTTTGTATTATATTGTATTCACTCTCATTAGAGCAAAGATTGTATTTGTAAGTTCCAGTTCCACACACGTGATGTGTTCCCATGTTAAAAGTGAGTTCTTTTTCCATTGCCAGGCAAGTTTAATAATACAGTACGTTTTCCAGCGATGTGTCGTAATTAGATAATCATACAAAGAGAACACAATAATGATGTACGCGAACCACAACCTTCAACGTGTTTCATAAAGTTACACGAACCTGAGTGTGGGTGAGGCCTCGTGTGTGTGTGGACGAGGAAATGTTGGCAATAAGTTTAATGATCTTTAACACACGTCTAGGCTGTAACAAAGCTCTTATTAAATAACAATCCCGGAACTAGTCGACTACTGCATGATTTTTGTTTATTTATGAAACGCGCGGGAAATGTGCAGGGGGGGGGGGGCAACAAATGATCATCATCGCCCCGGAAATTCTGCACCGCCAGAGGAACAGCATTTGCGTTGCCGACCTTTGAGAAAGAGTGCGCTGACTTCTCAAAGGAACCTGCAGTTAAGAGGTTAAATTGTTTTTTTTTGTTAATGTTTCTGGAGTGTCAACTTAATATAAATTGCGTTTCGGCACGCACGGAGCCTGATAGTGTTTATACAAATTAAGACATAATGAAGTGCTGTTTCAGGAAGTATTAATGTTCGTAATGAAAGTGATTAAGGAGGCGTAATAGAGATCCATCAAGTGTTAGCCGCGTGTCGTTAGTTTTGTGTAACTTTTGGTGATAGGGCTGCGGGCGGCGGGGGCGGGC
>JAODUI010000001.1:9546727-9561577 GCA_027563995.1 Papilio gigon | reverse complement strand
TGTTTGGCTTTTTCTTTAGCTCTCTGTAACTTTTTATATTCTCTTTCCTGCAATAATCGCGCAAGCTCGCTGTCCTGATACTTTAAAGATATGTTTAATTGCCTCCGCCGTTCCTTTGGAACAATTAAATATAAATCAAGTCATGTTTTCGTTCAGTAAAGTTTGAGCGCCGCGACACGCTCTCTGGCGCAGAAGCGCTCACTGCGCGGAAGGAGTTCATTTATTGGATGTCATACAAATAGAAGTTAATTCTTTTGTTCACGGTTGTACCAGGTCGATCGAAATAGTATACATATTCAGTTAGTTCAGCCGGAGTACAGGAGTGTAGCTGTTTTGCTAATATAACTAAATGTTGTTAACGCGTGCCGATTACGGATTATATCCTATGAGCAGTTGTCCTTGAAATTAATGTCTCGAAGGAACTTGAACGAAGTTTAGCAGAGCTGGCCGCGGCCGCCGTCTTCTACCGAGTATAAGAAAAGCATATATTGCATTTTTCAACGTACATTAGTACAACCCATACTAGCTAAACCTTTTTAAATTATAGGAGTGACAGCAGATGGCCGTGTTCGAATGAATGCGTCGTCAACAGGCGAGTAACCGCTCTCCGACGCCGACGAGGTGCGCCGGCTTAGTGGCGTGTTAATACGCTTATAATAATATTGTGTTAAGTCGACAGATTCCCGGCCATCACATGACGGTGCAGTCGGGCCGGCCAGCCGTCCCGGCTTACATACAGTTGAAAGAGGTAGGCTTAATAAGATTCGCGAGCCCAGAGAACGAGGGCTGCAGTAGTAAAATATTAGAAATAACAGCAAGCTGTCAAGAAGTGGGCACGACTTTCCTAATTTTCACTTAAAGATAAGAGACGCTAGAATATCCTGTACTGTACTGTACAACGATAAGCCGGAGGACAATTTCTGGTATTCATTAATTTGTGTAATCATAGATTAATGAAGTTTTTGAAGTTTTTGTAGTTTTTGAATCATAGATGAATGAAGACATTACACTTACGTAAATTAGATGTAGTATCATCAGCACGAGCCAACAGCGTCCCGCCTCCGCGTGTGCGCTAGCAATGTCGATGTGATAAGAGAATAAATGAAACGATGGCGCTGTGCGTCAGTGGGAACAACTGCGAGTGAGTGCACGAGCGCGCAGGCTTGTGTAGGTAGGCTGTGTAGATAAATAAGACGGAAATTAAACGCACGAAAGAGTCAATTTCTATGTAGAACTGCGAATCAGATAATCCAAATTGGGTTTGAGGCGTTCGTATATTCCGTTTTATCGACTGGTTGATAAATTGAATGAGATATGATCAAGGCTGTGAGGTAGGGCGAATTCAATCTAAACAAATAAAAAACGCGAGCTCACCTCCGCGACAACAGCGCCGCGATAGCTTTTTGATTAGCAATACAAATTGAATAGCTGGTTTTTAGAAGTGTGAACAAGAGTGATTTTTAGAAGTGTGAGCATTTAGAATACCGAATGACTCCCGAAATGCCAGCTATCACCTTGTCTGTCCGCGCGGCGCCCCGTGTCAAGTCTGCCGGTGCAGTGCTGCCTTCGTCTACTCCGGGACCAGTCGAAGGTTTACGCTCACATAAAAGCCGTTACAAGGAAATAAATATTTTTCATTTTTTCATACTTTTGAAGAGTTTTTCTAGATAACAAGCGGTAGTCTCGCGTAGTTCAATTCAAAAGTGAAATTATCATCACAGCTGAAGTTCCCTGTCGCACTGTTTGCGAATGCTCTCGTTTTATCACAAATAAAGGAAGTTATAGTTCAAACACTATAAAATAAAACAGTACATCGAATAAAGGTGTAGTTGCGGTGGCCTAAAGCTGGGTACACACTCAGCGATGTTGACTTCGAAATTGGGTCGCTCGTATTTTACAAAATGAATCTGATGCAATCCGCTCTACATTTTGATTGAATGTTCTTTCCGAGCATCATCAATGACACTTAATTCGCTTGAATCGCTACGAGATTTTATGTTTCAAAATACAAGCTGTTCTCTAACGTCATGCCATGAATGTCAAGTGCGCTATTTTTGATACTAACTTTTGTAACATTTTCCAAAGAGCTAAATTTAAAAGCCTTCAACTTGCTAACAAAAGTTTGAAAATCATCATTTATGTACTTTAGAAGAGTCAAGACCCAGCGCGTCGGCACTGTAACATGGCCACCGTAGATTGATCCACGAGCGCTTCGGTTACTCAGGCATCGAGCATGCCTGCATGTGTGCACGTGTGCATGTGTTCATGTGTGCGTGTGCAATAACATGCGACTGCAAATAAAACATGTGAATGTTTAATAAAGGTAAGTAACAAGTTTGGTTAATCGGTCGATGTGAGTCCCGCACCGGACCAATAGAAGCCACTCTCAGCAAATTAGTCGCGCGGGTATCGGGGGCAAGCCTTTTATCAGGTCAGTGGTTAGGCGTGAGCTCACGCGACTTGCCTCCACTTTAGACCCGCCTTGACAGCGCGTCGGCGTGTGTCCTGTTCTACGCGCGCCGGCTACAATTACTCGAAGCAGCAGATTTTAAATAACAGGAAACGGTAGCAGTTGTCAATCCCTCGATATGGCGATGGAATTCCGTCGTCAAGCAGGTCAGAGCGAGAAGTACGTAAGGCAAACACTTTATAGGTGTCGATACATGAGTACGTTTACCCCATGACCTTTTATTTTCCTCTCATCCCTTTTTGCGGAGTATGTATGTGTTGAAATTTACAAGCATCAGCACTTGTGCGTCGTTTTTGTATGTTTTAGTGTGAGCTCTCTTATGAATTATTGTCGACAGTGGGACCCTGACTTTTCTAACTTTTCAGGATGTACAGACAATTATGTCCACCGCGCCCCCGCCCGCGCCCCCGGCCCGCGCCCCCGGCCCGCGCCCCGTGACTAACAAGTACTCCAGCATTGGCCGGCGCCGTGGGACCGTTGGACCGAAGAACCAACGTATAAGGGCCAACAGGCTAATGACTTTATCTTTATCTAATTATCCATATGACATGAAACGTGATCTATATAAACGTATCTATATATAATAGATAGGTTATAATTTGGAAATTGCAGTTTTGTGTCATCTTCGACACAACAGCTACTTGTGCATACAGATTTAAAACAATCTTGAACAAAGCCACTTTTGTTTTACAAGTACTTTCAAAACATTAAGGTAACTTTTCTTACGTCCGAATGCACTTGCATCTGAACCTTCACCTTGCCCGCCTCACCACAAATGGTCAATTACATAAATAAAATATCATGAAAGTTCAATGAAGTCTAGCGAGCAGCAAGGGCGATCCAGGTAGAGTTTCAAAACAATCTTTTTACTCGTATTTCCATGAATCAAAAGCAGGCGCCGCGCGAGTCGGCCAGAGCGGCGGGCGCTGCGCCGCGCTGCGCCGCGCGCGGCTGTGACGCTCCCGTGCCAATGCTGCGGACTAAAATTAAAAAAGTTTCGAATGTTGGACTTTAATGTGAAGCACCGAGCCTTAATTCGCCTGCAACTTGTTTAACGAGCACATTTTACAATTAGAGTATTATATTAAAACAAAATAGTAAAACTAGATTTGTGTCCCTAGCTCAGAAGCTTTCCGAATAATTATGACAGGAAGGAGGAGTGTCAGAAGATATTGTAGCGCAGTCGAGCGCGCGTCACGTCGGGACCGCCGCGACTTACAATAACTACTCTATGTACTCGCATAATTCCATAAAGTCGTAAATGGCCAGTATCGCTGCAAGCAAAGCGAGGCGAGCAAAGGCAGGGGTGGTATGAAAGTGTCCATTATGCTCGTCGGCGGTCGCAGAGGACCGAGTAAAGCAATCAATCGCTCGGAAATCTTGCAAACTCTTTATGTTTTCACTCAGAACGCTTTCCGCACAAATCCGAAATAAACATGAATAAAAAGGCCTTCACTTTGAAGTGAGGCCGCCAATTCAGGACAAGGACAGGTTTCAGAATAGTCGAAGTTTTCGAAGATATTTCTTTTCGGGATTGAAATATATTTTAGTGATCTTTTTAAAATTAACGAAGAATTGAGATTCGATAAAAATATTTTATTCTGAAAAATAGAAATTTCAGTCTTGCAGAGTTATTATATCGGATGACCAAATGTAATTATGAAATTGTGAAAACAACTACATGTACTATAGTAGGCGCTCGAAACAAGCTCTATTACATTTTGAAAACAACATTCAGTGAACTTAACGAGCATTGTTCTGCGCGGTTGAATAAAATGTTTTATCTAAATTATTAAGAACACAGCGGGTCTGCGCTGAACAAACAAACAACTCGAAATTATCATAAAATAATTTGCTACAATTATGCCAGATGCGATTTCTTTCTGAGCTTTGATACGACATGTACTCGTGACCACAAAAAGATGAGTACAAGGTCATAAAGGCCGAGAAGTCATTTGTACAGCACAACGTGGCGGCCAACAATCTTGTGACCGCGGACAAGTTCGAACAAACATTATAAAAGACGCGCCGGCTTTACGTTTACGTACTACGTGTTTTAAAACTTGTCTGATTATTCATCTATATAGAGTTACAAGGAACTCGCTACGGACGCTAACACTGCCCTATTTAATATATCCGCACGTATCGGACTTCGACTGTTTTCTCACATTTTTGAATATGAATAAGTGATAACCGATGACTCAACAGCTCATTGAGCGGAGCACCTCTCCGGGATTCGGCTCACGTAGCTCTTGAAGATTTGCTACGTAATAGAGACACATCCCAAGAAATACGCGCGGCCCAGGGGCGCCCCCTGGCCGCGCCTCGCCCCTTTTATGTTCTGTTTATTGCGGGCGCAGACCTTCGCGCACTATCTGATCATTTCGCGGGCGAAGGTCATAATAGGAATGGTTCTGGTCGTATCTAATACTCGCAGTGTTATTCATAAAAAAGGAAATAGCTTTATGAATGTACCGTCGAGATATATAAATTTCATTTTTCCCTGACATTCGTTTTTATGAATTGCTCGACATTTGGACGGGCAGAGTCGTTCCCACGCGGCGCGACAGAGAGACCTGCGAACGTAGATTTGTTGCAAATCCCGCAACAAGTTGTCACAGAATTACATAGATCGGGCGACAGGCACACCTATAGCGAACGAGTCAATGGCGGGTATTAGTTACAACGTTTTCAATTTTGTAAAAGTAGGTCGCGTGTGAAAATAAAACACTCTAATTAAATTTCGACCTGAATTTTATCTAGAAAAATTCCTACAAGAAATGTTTCACACGTCATATAGATTAGATCTCGGACCCGAAATGGTTGTCTTTCAATGTTAAACCAAAACATAATAATCAAAAATGATTGCTCTCACCGCTAATTTGAAATTTGTAACACACAAAAGGTGGGTTAAGTGTGAGCGGCCCTCGCAGCAATCTGTCGGAGGAGAGCGGCGAGGGGAGCCCTCCGAGACAATGGTGTCTCCAATGATTTATGCACGAGACCGCTGCTTCACTAATTATCGCTAAACAGCCCTCGTCCTTAAGGTCCCCTTTTATGTTTCGGGGAACTGTCAAATTCCAAGTTTGTATAGCGGCGCGCCGGCTCGGATCTATGAACAAAGGCCGAGAAAATATACATCTATATGTACGAGTAAATTACGTTATATCAAGACTAATAAAGCGATTTGAATTCCCTCTGATACTCCACCGAAGCCTCCCATCGGAAGCACGATGCTCAACTTGGGATTGACAACACTAATTCCTACGTTTATTGCAAATGTCTTACAGAAAAAGACTCGCCTCACATCGCGTGCCCTGCTTATGTTAAACCACTCTGTATTATGCCACTACCACATCAAAGATTATCTCACTCTGCTCTCGTTGAGCCCCTCGCCTGCACCTCGCTATGGCTATATAACTCTGAATACTTTTTACAATTAGCTATTCCTTTATCGCAAACGGTGCAGTCCAAAGGGGCCGGCTGAGCACCAGCGCGAGGATTGAAACCTTGGTGGCTGCATCGTCCGCACAAGTTACATTTACAATTGTGTAGTAGTCATTTATAATTGGTTTCTGTGACACTTTATTTTACTTTAGAAATAAACAGTTTTACTTTCCTGTATTCTATTCTTTTCCCTCTTCTATTAATTTAATTTAAATCAACGCGAATACACAGTCACCAGTCGATGGTTGGCGTCTACATTTATCAGAAAGTAATTGAGCGTTAAGAATAATATTTTGCGAGCAAATGTTGATACAACGTGTAATGGGCAAAGTTTCATTATAATTTCGTTCACGTCCCGACCCACTTAGGTTCTGTTTCACAAAGACGAGCACGTTTGTGTATCAGCCTCCCTTTACTTTCTATAAATGTGTTTCAACTTTTACAACTAGAATCAACTCCGAGCTGTTTCTTGATACGACTACCTACCGCGCTTACTGTATTGATTTCATAATTGCTCTCGCGTGTCCTTCCGCTACTTAACATTTGTTCCTTTAATATTTAACGTATCTTTAGACACAATATATTTAACAGCACCACAGAGCGAACTAGAAACACAAAATCGAGGAAAACACGGTGGTATGACGTTTTAAAAGGTTTTTTAAAGCATTGAGTAGAATCTCCTATAACCTCGATATTATAATGGCAACTCTTAATTGTGGTTGGTTTATATTTTTTATGGATCAATTGACAGTAGTGAGTGAAGTGAAGTTTTAATGAGTTTGCCCGCGGCAGGGCGCTTCGGTTGCGGTTGTCAAGTTCTGATCCCGACCAGAAGCAATATCAATTGAGAAATTATCGAAGAGCCACAAACTCGGCTTCAAGTCGAATTTCAAAGTAATCAACGAGGTGCGACCCGGCGCGACCCGCCCTCCTTCCGCCGCGGCCACTTTCTAACTAATGTAGCTTGTCCGTGCCGATTTTCATTAGTTTTTTACGATATGCGAAAAGTTGTTTTACAATTTAAGAGAATTAACAACCAATAAGATTCGTGTGTGTCATTGTATCGTGGGACGGCACTCTCTTAATAAAGTTTGATAAAATCGTTTCTCTAAAAATTGCTCAAAGGGATACAGTTCCACCTATGTTTCGAAGAATCAGCATTTTCTTACCTTCCCTTCTATTTTAATACTTGTAAGCTAACAAATTTAATAATTTATATAAAACTTACAAAAGAACTTGGCTAAAACTGCGAGCCAAACTCGAACTAGATAACAAAAATAAAGAACCCGTTAAACTTTATCAAGTCCATAGACTTGAACTGGCAAAGGTCGACTAAAACTAGACTGAACAGAAATTATAACCTTCTAGAATAGATATTTATTTATAAAACTGTTGCCTCGTCACATGGCACAATCATAATTATGTATCTGTTCCCTGCGGCTTCACCCTCATTCAATTCCATAAGACTGGCACTAAGGCGGACTCCACTGACTTCACAGGTTCACTGAACGGAACCTACTGACGATACTTTCCATACATCACCGGGCTCTTGTACGTCTATCAGTTATAACTTTGAATGCGGCCTATCACCAACTTTCTTGCGAAGGCAAGGAGTCGCAGCGCGCCGAGCGCTTAATAGAAGAAATTAAATTAACAAGATTTCTTGACGTCACTTCGCTGCTCAATACTATCAAGCTTTAATACTGTTATTCCAGTTTCCGAGCGACTGGAACAAAGCAAACGAAGCGTGGTACAAGTCGCTAGCACTGTGAGCACCCTAAACTGAACCGGCGAAGATTAAGTGTAAAGTATTATAAGAAAGCTCGTTAGCGGCGCTGTGACCGCGCTGCTCGCTCCCGCGGCGCAGTGCGTACACGGAAACTGTTTTAGTTGAGAGCTGAGAGCGTTACTTGTAAAGCGGATTATGTACAACACAGCAGATTCTCTCGGGCTGAAATGTTTACTGATATTATTACTACCATCGGCCCGTTCATAATAGTGAAATGTCTATTAGCATGTGTACACCTATCACACGTGTCTACCTGCCTCGGAATAACGAAGTGATGAAAGATGAAAGATTTGAGTGTGCACATGTTTTGTTAGGCAAGCTACACTGACAACTATATAAAAGTATAACGAAGCTGCCCAGCTCGCCACTCCGCATCATTATTTTGCGTAGATTCAGAAAACTGTGTATAACGATTCATTTAACAGTTGATCCGTCGTGCCGTCCTCATGGAATATAATACTTAAGGCTTTCTTTAAATTGACTAAGACATGACGAATGTTACTAAAGAGGAGCATTCCCGTGTGTTACGTCACGAAACGGTTTGTCAGGTATTAAAGTTTCACACGTGCGCTTTACTCGCTTATTTACAAAAAGATATACCTGATTGTGTTCGTAGATCCAATATGACGCGCACACTCCAATACTTGACACACCGATTTTAATTACCTTTACTAAATATGCATACTGTCTATTCTTTAAAGCATATCCCGATCAGATAAAATTATTTGATTCAAAACCGAACTGTACAAATTTTTAACAATACCAATACAAAGTAAATCAGTGAAATTTCAAAATGTCGGTCACATGTAATACCTGAACTACCTACGTACCGAGATGCGTGACGTACTTTCTAAGTATTTCATCCCCGCAAAGGACAAACATTCCAATACGAACAAATTCCGATCCGTTCTCATTTAACAAGAGTAAGTAGGCAGGGAGGACGGAATTAGAATTTCCTTAAATGCTTGAGGTCAGCGCTCGGTGTCCCACTCCTGTCATTATTAGGTCCCGACTAAAGTTTGAAGCCGAATATTATGTAATTGATTCCAATACAATGAGGACAAATTAGGAAAAAAACTAATTGTACAGTATTTGATGCAAAGTTCACTTACGTTAAAATTGTCGCTAAAGACACGGGTAAATAATTTGTTTAATTTGTTTTAATAAAGAAGAGATTTTAAGATATAGTACAGGCACATCTACTTAATACATGTTTTGTTTGATATTCTTCATGTTGTACATTTCTGGTACAATATATTGAACATTCACATTGAAGCAGGCTGCCCGCGCGGCCCCCTACACTCACCGACTAGAGGTTGGAGGCGCTCGTCAAAACATCAGCTCATCATTTTCTTTTGAACAAAATAAAACCGCACATAGTTGTGACAAGTCTACTGTTGCTACGCGAGGTGCGCACACCAGATATTCAAGCTTATCACTTATGCTTCACAATTACCCACCACCACGGCACTATCACGTTTTTTTGTTGATTTCGTGATCACTATTTACACGGCAGCGCGACACGCACCGACGCGACACGTCCGCTCATCACCGCGGCACAGCGGGCACTAACTACCCTGCGAGCGAGGGTTGAGGGCCACTGCGCACGCCTCGGCCGCGGCAAACATTGCTGCTGTCCCCACTGCCAGAACACTGTGACGTTAGGCTCATTTTCAACATTATTCCGAAGTACCGAGCCTTAATAGTTTAATGAATAATATTTATGAAAAATTAGTAAAAGAAATAGAATGGATTATCCTAAACCCACGGAAATACGCTTGTTGAAATGAGGCTTTTAAGAGATTAGACAACCAAATGAAAAGCGATTACTAAGAACGTACCCGAACTGCAGGAAGTGCATCGCACGGTGGACGTGCGAGCTGAGTTTATGCGCAACTAACACAGCACGCGTTGTAATGCGTTTTTCATATTTTATATTCTCAACTTTTAGACCATTCGCTCAACACTAGATTGAGTGTGACGATGCGACGCGCAAAACATTGCACAATATTGTAAGAGTACATACCTACTCCCGCTGCTGCCGCAATATTAACTCTCACACTAGTAGATTGGCAGTTGAAACTTTTATGACTTCGCCCGCAGCCGTCAGTGTTAACAACTGACAGACGACATTGCTTATAAGCGTCAACTCTTGCATTAAACACCACACACATAAGAAAGGAACCAATCGGAGCGCGCGTCTCGTGCACAACACGCACACATACAGAGGAGTACTGAGCGCAACGTTACAAAGTCCTCTGCAAAGTAAGCATCGCAAACGTGCAAACGCCGGAGATAGGGCTTTTCTTTGACTCCTTTTATCTGTCCGAGGGAGGCCTAAATAGGATGCAAACAGAGATAAGGTCAGCAGCCGCGCTCAATGGAGAATTAGTCGGCACACCCGGTGGGCGCCGCCGCCACCGCCGCCGCCGCCTGAAAAGAAAGGGTGTACAAACATTTTTATTGCGGTCCGTCTCCATTTGAAAAACTTCAAAATGTAAATAAGCACCTCATTTTATGAACGTGTTGTTGGACTTACGTGCGGGTTTTTTTGTTTAGAGACAGCCTCGGTCATCAACTGAGCAATTTGCGCATTGCTCACGAAGATACTGTTTTTTACTTATTTATGTTTGCATAGCCCGCGGTGCCAAACAAATAGTAATACAACACCAAAAGGAAAGCTCTTATAATAAAATTAATAACAACGCTGCGGAAAACAAACTCCGTCTTGCAGCTAACCTAAAATCTCATGTTTTGAGTAGCGATGTTAATATGGGAGTGTGTCTTGAGAAGAGTTTATTTTGTGCATTTTTCAACAAAACAACACATCGTTCCGTTATTTATATAGGTACAAAATATAGCAGAGGACACGGAACAACGACGTCTCCGTGCGATCATTGAGATCGCGGCTGCGAGGCGACACTGCGCATGCACGGCGCTGCGTCCTCAAGAACTAATGTCACGTCGTATAAACTGTCCTAGCTTCACATTCGGCGCGCACAAGTCGATTTCTGTTAAGGATTGATTGACATTCCTCGAGAGTTGATACAGAGATAGTCCATTTTTAGTTAGACTTATTAAATGAAAATAGAATTCCCAGAAACTCATACGACATCCCTCTCCCGCCAGTCTTGAATCAATCCGCGAATATAAAAGTACCTTCCAAAACGAATCAAGGGGCTCGAATATCCGTTGTGTCCAAACAGACACTTCAATTCCTGTTGTACCCTGCGCCCGATACGCGAGCCGATACTTACAAAATGCACAGCTAAATTCCTAATGGTAAATGATTTCAATGCAACACGATGGAACCGAGGCAGCGCAGTAATTTCGACGTTCCGGTCCCCGCGGCAACACACAGATCATTATCGCGAACGAATCATTATTGTTTGCCGGACGCGCTCGCACTCGGCCTTTGACACGAATTCATCTCTAATTGAAAATTCTCATCCTAACTGATTGCGCGTGTGCAAATATTTGTATGGAGGCGTGTTTTCGAATTAACAACGACATTTTACACAACCACTTGAAGTTTGGCAAATTTGGCGACGCTAATTGTGAAAACTTATGTCTAAGAATTTTCTTGTAAAACAAATAATGTAAATACATAAATAAAATACTATATCTAGTTCCGTGTGTTTTATAATCTAATCGCCGCTTCATAGTGCTTTACGATTTTTTTTTGAACTTTAGACTTCAGGCACGTCCAAGTGATGTGCCACAGCGTCTGTCTTATCTAATTAATTTTTAGTCAGAAAGTAGTAATAAAATGTCGTCGGCGCTGGTAACAATAAAATGTGAAATGTGCGCGGCTCTCATTGTTGGTGCGAACAATCCGTTACGTCTTTATCTATGAAATCGTAGCTCGAACAGCACTAACGATAGCGGCCGCGGGCTAAACTTTGCTCATATTTCTGCGGTTGTTAATGTTCTGAATTAACTACAGCCTGCAAATAATTGAAGTAATATTGACTTGTCTGGATACGTGGAAAAGATTATAGCGAAAGTTCCTCGTAATTGATTGTGAAATTTTATCCTTGGTTAAGACTAATGTCTCCAGTGTACAGTGGCCACTCGCTGAGCTATATTGGTACGTAAAGTAATTTTAGCATTTTAAAAATAAACATAACCCCAAGACTAGCAACTCCGAGGACCTCCGAGAAACAATTACTTTTAATTCGGTGCAGTCTCGAGACATTACACAATAACTGAAGGCGGGTTAAACTGGTTAAGCCGAGTTTATTTTATAAAAGCAACAAATGTGAATGTTAATAAAAAACAAAATACAACGTTATTCATAAAACACATTCCGTATTAGAATTAACATAACTTTGTGAAAGTCGAAAAAGAAATGACATACGAAAGGCGGCACATCTCGGCAAGTCCCCGCTCGCTTCTCTATAAAGCCATTCAGCTTGAGGTTGAAGGATATAAAGATACTGTGAGCAAAAAATGTGTGTGAGGCGCGTATCGCGGCGGCCTCCTTTGTCAAACATCGTTCGACAAATACAGCCGTAGGAATCACACATAAAAGTCTGGCGTATACTGAAATATGACGTATTAAAATTCCACCCCGCGCCCCGCGCCCCACGCCCCGCGCCCGGCCGGGCCCCGCCGATGCTTATCTCTCCTGTGTGGGAGCTCTGAGTAAGACACTGCGCTTATCGCCGCTTTTTACGTAACGGAAAACGTATAAAATACTTGTTGTGTTCTTTTTAGTGAAACACACGCCGGAATTTTCGTGATACGACTCGACTGCGGCTTGGCATAAAACAAGCCGGCTGAGTAATGACTTCATAAAAAATGTGAATTGTCCGACAAGAGATCAACGGACTTTTCGTGATTGGAGAAGATGTAGAAGAATCGCGAAATACTTCCTAACGGTGACCTTTTGTGCGACGACACTATGTCGTTTCCCATTCAAAACCACGAGCGTGAGTCACGTCCCAAGGCTCTGATTATTACTGACGTCGTAACCTAAAGAATGAGACAGCCTGCCACGGAAAAATCGAGAATCTTTTCTGACAGTAAGAAGATATTCACTTTGCAAGTACTCTCACGTCGCTTCCATTGTGGGGAGCTCATTAGAGGCGGCATTCATGAGGTTATCTGTCGTCAGCGACGCGTGTGCCGGCTGAGGCGGCTACGGCGGCGCCCGCCCGCCCGCCCGCCGGCCTGCACGAGCGGATGCGTTGGCCTCGCTTCTTTTGTTACCTCGTGCCTCTCACTGCATTCATATCTTACCTCCGTCGATTACAATTTCGTCTCTGCCCTCTTGATATTCCTAAGTCCGTTCACTGAATGTGGACGTTGAGTATGACTAGTGACAACTAGTGACAACACTAGTGACATGTGCACCATTAGTAGCATGTTGCTTACTATTCAAGTTTTAGAGCAAATAAACATTTATTTACAAACTATCAAAATATGATAAAACACTATTCAACATTAAAATATAATGTTTCGTAGCGAAAGCACTTAATAAAGTAGTAAGCAAGCAATACGAAATATTTAAGGCCGACGAAGACGAGAGACCCCTCCCCCCTCGCCCACTCCCCCTCGCAATATCCCCTCTGCAAAGTAATTGCGAAGCAGTTTCCAATATAACAATTCTCTTTAATTTGTTCAGAGAAGAAAAATATTTACACAAAATCTAAGTCTTATGTCAATCATGAAAACCAATATTGCGATGTTGTTGACTGCTCGCTGGAGCACGTTTATATGTTGCAGTAGGATATTAGAAAACATGCTTGCTGCGGAAGTTATTGTGCGACTGCGGGCCTGCGGGGCGTGCCGCAAGCAGGGCGAGCACCATCGCCAGCCACGGCTAGGATTGCGAAGTGCCTGCGGCAAGCATAGTACCTGCTTATTATATTTTACTACTGTTACTGATAAGTGCAAGATTTTTTTTTATTATGTCCTTCTATTGTTGTACCAAAAATGTGCCAACAGGAGCCCCCCCCCCCTTCCCCCTTCCCCAGATCACTTGAACAATAGTTGTAGTGCGCACGAGAAGCACGGCGAGCAGAACATGACGTTACAAAGAAAATAATGTCATTACATTAAAGAACACCTTTAAGAGATTTTATCTAATACAAGCGCTGGTTCCCAGAAATGTGCTGCGACATTTTTTTATTTCACAAACGAATTACATCTTGATCCATCTATTACACCTGCGAAATGAAAACCTATAAAATGTAATGACTTTATGTAATGTTCACAAATGTAATATCCCTCCATTTCTAGACGTGGTCGTTGTTGTGGTGATGTTGTAGTAGTTGTTGTTGTTTATCCAGTTGATGGGAAATGTTACATAAAAAAGATAATTTAATGAAATAACGAGCAAATTATTCAATATTCGACCGAATAAATTATTCAAATTAGTTGAATGCAGTTATCTTATTATTGTGTATTTCCAATATTACACGACGATATATTAAAGTTAGTATAAAAAAGACTGCAGCTAAATAATAAACGACTTTAATTGATTAATTGTTGAAGTTTGATGAAATTGATTGTTGTTTATTTAGAATGTTATAGTGGCAGCTCACTGGACTAGATCTGATTTCACAGCGAATATACTTTCCATGAATTGAACTGAAGTGGCTTTTTACCGATGTTTACCTTATTGACTTCACATTAATCCGTATGGCATTCAGATACATTCTCTCGCGCAGTTGGACCGGTGACGACAGCATTATTTAGAATATCTTAGGAATTTAAAAAAAGATCTTCGTCTACATTTTAAGGCAAGGTGTGGTACATATTCGTAACAAGATAGATTTAAAGACACGCCACTCGGGAAGGAACAAAGAGCCGTTCAGCATTTAAAGGGTAACTGACATTAGATACTATGTTACAATGTGTGACTGTAGGATTGCTGACAATATCTACGGACCTGAAACTTCTTGGAACGAGCCCAGCTCGGAGCGCCCCCTCGCTCCTCAAAACAAAGCAATGATTAAATAATAACGACGTACGCTCAGTTGTACGAAAGCGTTAATTGAATATCTGCGGCATGTACTTGATTAATTCTAATTAGGAGACATGCTGCGCCCGCCGCCCGCCGCCCGCCGCCGCCCGCCGCCCGCCGCCACACGCCATATCCTATCTTGCAATATTTATTGAAATAATTACAACTGTA
>JAODUI010000001.1:9529793-9545700 GCA_027563995.1 Papilio gigon | reverse complement strand
CCGCCGCCCGCCGCCGCCCGCCGCCCGCCGCCACACGCCATATCCTGTCTTGCAATATTTATTGAAATAATTACAACTGTACTCATTCGTATAAGGCAATGTTTTGTTTTCAAAAAGTATCATTCAGATAAACCAATCTGGTAATACATGTAAGTCGTGTCTGCACTACTTTTGCTGTTAATGAATTTCGAAAGCAGGGTAATTCAACAGTAGGAATCTTTTCCAGTTAGTCGGCCGCCGGAGCTGCGTCTGTAGATAGTGACAGATGAAACTAAACGTATAACACCACGACAAATAACAAATTTAAAAAATATGTTTCTATCTGCAAAGTTTAATCTTTGAAAAATAAAGTTTGCTCGTAATTGTGATATGAACGGATAGAGTTTTACTCATCTTGTTGCGATAGCGACGGAACAAAAGCTCAGAACAAATCCTTGTACTGCGAGGAGCGCGCAAAACGATCTGTCAGGAGGCAGGCAGCCTAAAGCTCGCCGTCTCAGGCTAAAGCAATGAACACCTTAAGCCGGGAGCGGAGGAAATTGTAACTTCAAACTTGTACGGTTTTTGACGAATTCTATTAAATAAATGTTTCTGTATACACTTGTAAAAACGTCCTGCTTCTTGGTTCATCATTTTAACTCTTTCCATCAAAACAGTCTCCAGTCGAATTTTACGAGAGTAAATACCTTAACATGGGTGTCCTTACAAGACTAACAGTTCGATCACCAAAAGGCGGGTTATGCGAGATTTAGCGCCGAAATTGGCAATTCATTGAAGCACACGCTCGTGTAATGACAGGTTCGCGAATTAAAAAGTTATTACGATTGACGCGTGTGCTAACCCGCAGAGTGCGAGAACTTCCACATCGGGATCCCTAGATCTGTAATCAAAGTTTTAATGGAAATTTCTCCGGCAAGCGGCTCGCTTTATTGGGTATTAGTTATAGCGGCGCCAGCGGTTCTCGTCGGACCAAACTCTGCCGGTTGACAACATTTACGACTTGAACACGATTATCGCGGTACCTTTCTACACTATTTAGTCCACTGTTCTGGCTTACCTTTGGACCATAGAAAGTTCAAAAGGAATGCTAGCCCTGGTGATGAAGACTCGCCTTATTCAGTTTGTCCTTTGATTTAAAATTATGTTGTTATACTACTTTTAAATAATTAATTAACATGAATATAATCAATTAATGAAAACAGATCTATATAACAGACATATGGAGAAAAGGAATAGTTAGAACGTATAGCATAAAGTTTGTGTAATACTGTCGCCGGGTCGCCGGTACTCATCAGTTGACTCTTGAGAGCGGTATTTCTTCTTGCGTAATTTTCCAGCGCGGTGCCCGAGGAGAAGCGGCCGGGCGCGGTCAGCGCAATGATCATGTAAGAACAAACATTGGGATCATCACTTGTGCGATAAACGTATTATAAATTAGTAATGTTGTTAGTGGGTAGGTAAATAGCAAAAATTGGCAGATGTAAAGTAACGGAGTGTTGAAGGATTATTGTTGATTATTAATCAATACATGAGTACTCGTTCACTACACATAATCTTTCGTTTTCTGTTAAAATAACTTCACTTGTATGGAGGTATACAAATCACTATTATAGATTCGAAGCAACGACTCGTGGATCATTAGAAGCTGTAATCTCATCTCCACTAAATCTCCGTTACTAAACCAAAGGCCGGAAGTGCGCGGAAACAGCCTTAAGATTTATTATGATAGGTGTATGAGATATGAAGTTGGCGCCGCGGGGCGCGCGGGCGCGCGGGGGCGGGGCTAGTATTTTTACGAGTGTCTTTGCGCTGATCCGACGGCTAAAAGTTAACTGCCCGCCCGCTCGCCGCGCCCGCCCGCCGCGCCCGCTCGACCGATGTCTCAACTGAGAATGTATGTGAAAACTTGCAACATATATAAGGTAAACGTTCTCCGCTGTATCGTAGGACTGTGTGCGGCAATGTGAGCTAGATAAATCCGCGATGACTTGTAGGGAAACGAAAGTTAGAAAATTGTATGTACCTTTAAATCAATAACCAACATTGCTGTCAGCTTCGGTGGACATGTTGAATACTAAAAATGTATATTATTATAAAATGGTGCAAAAGAACAAGTGAACATCTGAGCTAGGCTGTGTCTGAAACAAAGTAAATATTTAATATTTTCAAAGCTTTCGCTGTAAACTATCGCTGGAAAAATTATCAGAAAAATGTCTGTGACACCAAGTTATGAATACTTTAATAGAAAAGCTCATAAAATCCCCGGAGTCATTTAAAGCTGAGCCGCAGGCCGCAGCGCGCAGCCGCACTGCCGCTACATAATGCATGCGACTTGCTCTCGCACTACTTGGAGAGAAATTTCGGAATTTTTGCGTCTTTATTGCACAAGTATAGGTGGTACCTAATCTTGAAAGAATAAAAACAATAATTGCCAAGGTTTAGAGACATACTTCGCCGTGATCTCTTTCGTTCTAGCTTAGGGTACAAAAAATACTGCGCCGTCATTGAAATATCAGTACTGGACTAAAGTTTTCCGTGTGAAGGTAATATGACCAAGTATGTAGGAATACTACACGCAGGAACTAGTTCCTACGGTTAAAAATATTACTTTTATAATAAATTTCAGGTCAATACAATAAATACATATTTATCGCTTTCAACTAACAAACTTTGTCACGAAACTTCGACAAACAATTGCCGCTCGGCGTCGACTGCTTCCCGTCGCTGCCCCACCGAACGTAACTATCATGATAGGATACATTCGTTTTTGTGTTTCCTCTGCTCAAAAACATTGGTGTCGTTGCATCGCCCTGAGAGCCGACGCCCGTACATCTCCAGAAGTACTTACGAGTACGTCACTTCCAATGCAGGCTCCACCATTCACTACAATTATTTGATTCTATTCATAATTCATAAAGTATTATCTTTTGTTTAACACTAACATCATGTACGTGAGCCCTCGTTCTCACACAATAACACACACTAATTATTGCGCCGATTCAGCGAACGCTAAATGGAACGTTGTATAGAAATACAAACTGCGTAGTTCTAGATTTATAATTAAAGTTCATATTAGTACGTCTGCGGGGCGCTCGGATCATTTACACTTGAATTAGTTTTGAGAACTACGTTTTCTAATTTATATTCGCACATTCCGTAATTGCACAAAACAATTAAAAACAAATGAAAACGTGATAAACAAAACGAACATTTAAATTCATAATGATGTTAAAGAAGCAGATTTAAAGTTGTACGACTATGTAACTCCGGCCTCGTCCACACTTTCATACATTAATGATGCAAAAGCACTCGCAGTGTCGCCGCTGATCAACTTCCATAAATTAAATGAGGACTTATCGAATTTCGTTCCTGGAACACATTCTGTCTTCCTTAACGAAAAAGTAGAATGTGTTTTTACAACTCAAAGGAACAACAATAGCGCTCTGTTGACTCAACACGCGCACACACCGACACGACTCCGACGATCATGTTTCAGTTTGATTACAATAAACAAATGACGAAACGGAATAAACAACAGACGACTGTTATAATAAGCTGGGACAAGCAGTACAGGGAAGAGGTCCACATTAGCCATGCCTTGAGCTCCACGGCCCGGGGCTACGGTGAACTCACGTAAAACCGTCGTAAGGATGTGTACCAAAAATACATATGTACACAACCTTTATAAAGCCTGTATTATGTACCAAATTGGAAGTATACAAATAAAGATTCTTTTTTTGAAATCCACACTGATAACTGACGCAGTACGTCGTCGCCTAATTGAATAATTAATTTCTCAAGAACGGTCTTACGTATTTCCACACATGCTTATGACCCTAAGCTACTTGAAACAGTGAGGTGAGTCGGCGATGGCGGCTGCAATCGAATATCGAGTTGATACTTGAAGCGAGCAATTACGAATTGTAGCCGTGAAATAATGAAAGTCATTAATACGATTGTGCCTGGCTTAATCTGAATTTATCTGCAATATTGTAGCAACAATATTTAAACATTAATTGAAGATAAACATAGCTTTTAAGTATATTTAATGATAATGTAATTTAAACTGTCCATAAAAGTGTCACTGCACTGTTGTTGTGCTTTTTAGTACATGTTATGTACAATCATTTTTAATTTATCAAAATTATATCACACAATCAAGTAATTCTCATTTCCTTACAAATTGAAGAAACTTGGCGACACGGAGGCTAGCACGTCGAGTGCACTTTGCCGCCGGCGGGGCCGGCCGCTTGCTGCGCGCCTTTATACAACTCATATCGTCAACTTCTGCGTCGCACTCAATTCTCAAATTGTTTCTATCAAGGTGTACTGTTTAATTACGGTAAACTGAATTAGCCTGAATTCCTTACAAAGACATACTTGTATCTACGGTTTCTTGCATATTACCATGTACGTTGTTCCGTAAAGAGTGTATTAGTCTATATAGTATTATCTTCATTTATTAAGTTACTGCGTACATACATTTTGTAAAAAATGTGCAATACAAATGCATTGAAATCACTTGAAAATTTTCAATTCAAGTTTCAAGAAGGTTTCTTCAAGTTGTAGCGTGATTTAAATTTTCACAAAGGAAACAGCAGCGCCCCTCCATCCGCCGCGGCAACAGAGAGCTTCTTAGATTGTTCCAACCAACTCACATCTCACTAGCTGGTGCAGGGCGCCCACTACACTTGAGAAACTAACGATATTCGAATGCTTTTACCTCACATTTAGGAGACTCAAAGTAAGAAGTAAACGTCTTCCAGGAATGAATAACATCGAAATGAGATTGAAATATACGTCTCTATCGTTGCAGCGTGGAGGCTGAGAACAACCAAGAAGAAGCAAGATAACTGCGCGCTCGTCATCGTTGAGGCGTAACCGGTATGCGTTCTTCTGAGACATACTTTGCCGTGAGTCTATCAATGTATGCAATTTTGAAGAAAGATTGGAAATGAAAAAGTTCCAATCTTATGCAGAAAGTATCGGGCGCCGCAAACAAATGCACTTCAACGTTCAACTTGACAAAACCAGAATACTGCTGCTTACTAGTTACCACGCATATGTGATCTGTTTCTTGATTCATCGGCCCAAAACATGAAGTAAATCACTAAAAATGAAACATTTGCAGTAATTAATAAAATAATAGTAAGATGACAATGAAATATTCGAGAACCAGGAGAGGTCACGAAGGAGAGGAGACGCTGGCGACCAACAAAAGGCTCGAGCGCGCTTCTCGGGTGAATCGACGTAAAGAAATGTAATTGTTCATCGTTAGAGTTGCTTTTAAACAGTCATAGAGCTTAAATTATTAAAACTTACGTGTGACATTTCACTATACTACTCAAAAAACGGCTCTCACTGAGTAAGCGACGGGCCGCGAACGTGCTATAGTACCAACACCACTCACCCTGAAGAAGAGCCCCCAATGGGCTGCTCGAAACTAGTCGGTACCGACACCGATCTACACGCGAGTTAAGCCGTTCTATAAGCAGTATAATCATAGAGCTTTAGTAAAAAGTAGCAGCGCAGACAACAAGAACATTATATTATTAATGAGCACTTGAAGAACTTCTAAACTGTGCAATGTTGCTTCGTTTTCGTGCGACTCGGCCAACTGATACCATCACCACCGGTCCTTCAATTCGAAGAGCAAAAGTAAATGTTCGTTCGGACTCGGGCCTTGTTTATTTATAAATTAAACAAAAAATAACTATTTGAAGCAATGAAAATGTATTCAAAGCTGGATAATCCCGATTTGAAAACTTTGTTCAGATACACTTTTTACATGTTTTAAAATGATACGAGCGCATCGGGGATTAAACGCAAACAGCCGGCCCGCGCCGAGCCGGGCCGAGCCGCGCCGAGCCGCGCCGAGCCGTGCCGAGCCGGTCCAGGCCGGGCCGCGAGCTCTTATTTCTTCAGCGCTCGATCGACTCTAAGCTAACAACCAGAACATAACCTTGAGCAGGTTATCAGATGGAACGTGTTGCAGAGGACAGACAAACGTGCTCAAGTAATTAAAGTAGTGTCAGTGAGGCGAACATCATCAACGAGACAAATTATGATTCTCTGTCTGCAATAATTATTCATCTTATTTAAGAAGAAAACGGTTCTCCTTAAAATAAATTCAGAAACAAAAGGGAGAGACGATACAAAGAAAGGAAACAAGTGGTCGCTAAAGAAAGAAGGCGTGCTATTAGCATCGAACAAAAGATAATTGGTCCCCGGCCGCCGCCCGCCGGCCGCGGGCGCGGGCGCGGGCGCTCCTCTCATTATCTCACATTCATATTCCCTTTTAAAACAACGTTTTCATCAATTCTAAGTTTGGCCTTTTCTTAATGTAAAGTTTGAGTTAGAAAATTTATCAACCCTAACCACGTTATCTGCGCGGCCGCCGAACATTAACTTGCGCGAATGTACATTAGCGGAGAATCTCGAGAGTGTATTAAGAATGACGCTAAAAATAAATAGAGATGCTTAACATTAAACATTCAAGTTCCAACTGTCTGTGAGTCCGTGGGCGACATGTCTGAAATGAATTCAAAGCAGAGCGGGCTCGGCGGCGGCTGCTCAACAGTCGACGTCGGCGTGTCATAAGCGTGCGATGGGATTTAGATCTCATATCAAAGTTTACGCGATCACTTCCCTTATTTTCCGCTCGGAATGAAACTGCCCGGTCCGCGTAAGGGCGATGTTGCACTAAAGGTTAAATTAACATTAATTTTTTTACCGGTATATGTATATGTGTCCGTCCCGTCGTGAGCGCCTGCAGCCGGGCCGGCGGGGTTGGGAATCATACCGCCCGTGTTCTGCGCGGCGTACCTCAAATGTAAAGTGATGTTATAATACTCATCAGTGTAGTCCCCCGTCTAGTTCAGTTCGATTTTCTAAGTCTTCGTGTTGTTAAGCTATTGAAAATGATACCTAACATTTTAAGCAAATTTTGACATCTTGCGTCAGCAAGTCTCGGTACGTCCGTGCCCTTGCACTGAGCGAGTGAAACTTTTCATTTGTCGACTGAATCGCAGTCGCCGGCTGCATGCGACTCGCCCCGCTCAACTTTTGTTCTTAACTCTCACAGCACGTGAGATAAGATGAAACTTACAAATTACATTTACTTTTGTACTACCCATGTACACGACGCACTCGGGGCACTTCTGGCCGTCACACTTTCTCTAATATATTGTTAAATTAATTAGCTTTAAAGTCGTAGCGAGTTCGTGAACTCCTCGGCCACCCGGCGACAGCTCACCGGCACGGGTGATCGCGAGTCAGGCCCGTGTCGACTGGACAACTTTGCTAATGCGCTATATCTTAAGATAGTTCGACCGAAGTCGTACATTTTTTACCGTAACCTGAACAAGTGAAGCGCGCGACGCGAGGGTCGCAAACGATTTGGATTGTTCAAACAATGCATAAAATATGAAACGTAAATTTAACTCCAAACAAAACGCTCGGCCTGATTCACCACAGAATTGGGGTGAAAATTAACGCGAAAACGTTGATTGTTTTAATTTGATTACAATCAAAACAATATTCTGTTTGGATTTCGCTGCTTGTTTTATGAATGCGGAACTTAACACAAATACTAAAAGGCAAATGTTTATCGCAACTTAATGAATCTCCGCGCGACCTGTGTTCATATGTAGTTACGTCCCGTCGCGTTTTTGTTTCAAATCTGTTTTAAGCAAAGGAGAGGACGGTCACCAACTTCATCTGTTTAAGAGTGATAATTAATGTCATGAATTCTAAAAAAAAAACTGTATAAAACAATCTCATGAAATTTTCCTCAGCTAGATAAACTGTAATAAAAGCAAACGTAGCTCGTAGTTACTTGAAATGTTTTTATATTTTATGCAATTTGCAAACAATATGGGGTCCAGAGCCCTCAAAGAAGCTTCCACGAGAAGAGCCGCTGGGCACTGAGCCCGCAATCCACTATTTGTTCATTGTTATAATCTCGGCAATCGAACGAGAGCCTCCCCCCTCGGCCCTCCCGAGGGGATCAGCAAGTTTAATTGCTCCTTTCAACATTAAACCTCGTCCAGTGGAAACGCGACGACAATAGCTTCCTTATCACAAGTTTCAATATAAAACTTTATGCAAGATTTACATTTGATTTAGTTACAAGTGTAAATTTCAATTCAAGCTATGAAACAGAAACCTCCGCCTCAGGTCAGATTCACATATACTTCCTAACTTATTACGAAAAACGCATTCCTGAAGACCTTTACTATGTTTAACATTTGTAATTGCAATAAAACATTTGAAATTCAAATCGTTTCGAATATTAAGCAAAAAACCTGTTTAAGTCATTGCGAATTATAAAAGAGAGTGCCGGGAGCGGTTGCGGCCAGTAAAAGAAGCC
Source organism: Papilio gigon (assembly GCA_027563995.1). Classification (NCBI taxonomy): domain Eukaryota; kingdom Metazoa; phylum Arthropoda; class Insecta; order Lepidoptera; family Papilionidae; genus Papilio; species Papilio gigon. The sequence goes on along the minus strand of JAODUI010000001.1, from coordinate 9,537,329 downwards.
TTCAATGAGTGTCGACGTGTAGCGCTGAAAGCTTTCGACACCACAGTTACGTGCCTCGACTATCGTGCCCGTCGCAGCCTCATGCGACCTCATACAGCCTCGTGCAGCCTCACACGGCCGTCCAACCGCAACCAAGTGCCTAGTTAATTTAAGCTGACTTCACTAAAATCTGGCTCAACTTCCATCGGCCGCTTTGTACCACAGTTATTTTCATAAATATTTCGAATGTAAGCACAAGTTATTGGAAAAATGAGTCCTAGAACTTATAAAACATCTTCGGTTATCCAGCAATGGCCAGGCAAAGACTTTTACAATTTAAAAACTGTTGTACTAAATATTGCTAAAGACGTTGCAACATGCCATCAGACATATAAACCCGTGCAAGGTAGTAGAGCGAGACGGTGGAACTCTCGTTAGTTTTACATTTCATAACTTTTGATCCGATATAAACAGATTTAGTTTGGGTGTCCTCGAACAACACTAGTTGTAGAGAAATTGAATGTCGCTGCAAAACAATATCATTTGATAGTCGCGATATTATATTGAAAAATATAGGTTCTTCCTTCTGTCTAACCTTTAATATCCGTGTCGCCGCCGCGGCCGTCGGCGGCCGGCGGTCGGCGGCCGGCGTCCGGCGAACCGGGCTCTTTTTGTTCCGTTTAGTCTTTCTTGGCTTTGACTGAAACGAACTTTTGATTACAGTATTTAAAAAAAACTTATTTTCATTCACAGTCGCGATATTAACGGAAATTGTTAGAGAAAAAAGAAAGCGAAGTTTTCATTAGTTGGTTGCGCGCAAACTAATCTTAGAGAGGAGTTCTAAAGGCTACCGTGAAGCTTCTTTCCAATTAATTGAAAAAAATATGTCAGATTAAAATATCAGTAAATTTTATTCGTCTCGTAGCGTAAATAACTTTAGGCCGGCGTACAAATTAACTAAATCTACCATCGCAGCCAAACATTCTCGCTCGTTTCGGTTATCTTTTGCGCATATTTTTCTTTCCGCTCTTCTCCATCACCGTAACATACCTACAGCACACATCTCTGCCAGAATTATTAAAGCAAACACAATGGTAACAATTAAAAGAGGATTGCACCGAATGAAAAGCCTGATCCGCCGTCCGAGCTTTAAGCTCGCAATAATTGCACATGCTTTTCTTTTATACACCACTCCATTATTACATTATTAAAAAAATTAAAATCTAACTAGTGCATGTTCCATTCACATACGTCTTAATCTATATTATTGCGATCGTCGTCATCCACACCTCGCCCACCGCTGGGCGTCGGCTTCCTTTCGAGCACCTCACGATCCTTCTTTTTTATTATTCCAATACTAAGAGATAAATGTACTGAAAGCCATTATCTCACATCTATATTACCTTAAATAGATACTGCAGTTTCCATCATGCCGTGCTCTCCGCTGCGGAGACTCGATATGGTGCAAAGTATTCTCAAATTCAATTTCCCAGATATCTAAAAAGTCCCACTCTCAAGGCAATACACACTGAACACACGATCGATACAAATTTAAAGCATCGAAAACCGTGTCACTCATATATCGTGTGTCAGTGCGTCCTCACGTAAGCTGACACTTATTGGTTACGGCGAGACACGATATGTTTGAAGCGAGCACGTAAGGCGGCCGCTCCGTCACCGGGAGATGCGGCCGGCTCGGCTGTCGGCACGGCAAGCCTTTACTCATGGCGCCCTCGATCGTTTATCACTCGCCGCCTCGCACGCAACCCCGCAGCCACCTCTCCTCATATCAGTGTTGACGGGTCACCGTTGCCTTTCATTAGTTCGCTCACAACTAGATGGAGAGTGCGCGGCCGCCGGTGAGCGAATATGACTACAGCCAGGCATACACATATAATCAGTATCCATCTACTGTATTTCATAAGTGTTTGACAATAAGTGGAAAGTCGTCTACTAAATGTCTTTTTGTATTGCAAGTGAAAAAACTAAAATATTTTTTATCAACAATAGACCATCGTGGGCCTTTTTAAATTTTTTTAGTTATGCTTCGGGCTAGGTAACTATAGATTATATATCTATGTAGGCAAGGTTATAAACGCTAAGTAAACCGCGGATGAGCGCGAACTACTCTTAGAGTGGAATAAGTTGTAAGAGTATAGCAATTCTCGCAACACGTGCCTCGCTCCCCGGAGCAGCAGGCGAGCGCGGCGTGGGCGCCGCTGATGTTATTCATTACACCGCAAGTGTGATGAAGTAAACGTCCCCGGTGCTCTTGTAAGCTGTTGTATAAACGTCGGTACATGTTGGACTTCAAAGAAGGATAAATAGGGATTTGGCTCCATCCGCAGCCGCGCGCTGCCCTCGTAGCAATTAAAAGCGGATTGGAACAAGAGAAAGGGCTGATCTCGAACTCAACATCTTAATCTCACAATAATTGCAGATCCCGTTCTTACCATCTGCCGGCAACGATCAGCGCCGCCAAAGACTAATAAGCATGTAGGTATGCTCCTAACAGGTGCGTGTTGGCGGTGACAGCGACTGCGTTTGTAGCTCTATTTGTAGGACTAAGTTTGCTAACTGTACAAAGGCAGCGGATCTCGGTATCATATACGATGTTGTATATGAGAGTGACTTGTCAGAGATGTGAACACTGGTTTTAATAATAATTTGCACAAGATGTTTGATTCATCTTTCCTAAAGTGTTCAAATTAGGTAGAAGTCTCCGAGCAGTGTGCTCTGTGGGAGCAATCTGCGAGATATATTTGTGTCGTTATATCTTAAGCCTACAAAACCACGAGGCGGGCTAACGATACCGATTAGTATCTGTCAACGAAAAGTCACCCCGAGCAATTAACCCGGATTGCACAGAGCGAACGTTTAAGAACTCGAGCGGACCCCGCGCCCCGCACCGCACGTCCCGCGCGCTCCCCGCGCGACGCTCTAAGCTTAAGATAATTGCTGCAGATTGTCCTCCGGCCCCTAATCCATTGGCAAACTTTAGAGAATTGACTACTGTTCCTCTCTCACAAGAACGATAAGGCCCACTACTGTCCCATGGAGTAATTTAACTCTCTTATCCAAGTCGCCGGTTTTGTAGCGGGCGCAAAATCTGGCTCGAACGAATTACAAGTAATGAATACTTGCGATTCCTTCAGGAGATCAGCCGAATTATATTAATCAATTTAATGTAGGTATAGGAATACCTTTCAGCCCTGCCTCGTTGAATTACATTACACACATAGACTATTGCTCGTTCGTTGGCTGCTGCTGTGAGGGCACTGCTCTATAAATGTGGTGACGTAGGACCTTACCTAACAGTTTACTCTGTTAAGTCAACACTTTCCGTAACTAACAAACCGTTACTTTTGTTAAATGCTGAGGAATCCGCTCGCGGCGGCATTTTATATTTAAAATTCGATTAACAATTAATCAAAATAAAGACTAACCGTATCGTTTAAAGTAGTCACAAATATGTGTGCGCCGGCCACATCGTTAGGCAGTGATTTGATTGTCCGGCGTCGGGTGATCAGCGGTTCATTTGCATACACTGTCATTTGTTTGCGCGGGGACCTCGCCGCGCCGCCGCCGCGCCAATTTACTGCCTTCATTGCTGTTTGTATTTAGAGACGTGATTCGTTGCCCGCCCACAATGATTTATTGCCGCTACTGATTAGAATTAAGTCGCCTCTGTATTTGGGCCTTATCAATTGATTCTGAGCATCATATATCATGGTGTCAACGAGACCGCTACCGGAAGTCGCCGCTCGATAATTACGTGGGGCGTGCACGTAATGAACGACATATTCGGAGCAGGCAGTTACGTCTCCAGCTGCAACTATGTAAAGGAAACCAGCACGAACTATATTGTTCGCGCATGCGTGCGATACACGGAATACTTCGTGACCTTGAGGATTATGCTACATCACGGTTTCGACACGATATTTGTCATTTTCACGTTATTTTCGCTGAAAATAATTAAACATTTCGAGCCTTTTTAATCACTTTACGTAAAATATTCGCATTTCAGTTAATAAATCATATCAAAAATGTAAAGTTTGTTGGTGTGTTGAATTCAATTAATATTTGCGAGAAATATGTATATATATGTCCGCGGGGTCGGGTAAATGACATGGCGCAATGTAACGATGTTATATTGTGTTAATATTCAATTTTCCGTGCTTGTTGCACCATGTGTTCATTAATTTTATAATAATTGGAAGTATTGCAGCGACTTTTAAATTATCTTTCCTGCCTTTAAACAATACAATTTATTTTGTCTTCTTAGAGTAAAATGCCATTGCCATAGATTGTAACATCGAGTTATCTAATTAAACCACAAATTAACTAATTAACGTTAGCTCTTTAATACTGCATTATATTGAGGGCACTTACGTTATGCTCGTAGTATCCGTAGCGCCGATCGTAGCACACCTCGTAGCATGTAGTACGTAGTAGTGTAGCTGCTACGGTCGGTTTGATTAATAGTCATAAAGGTAAACGGCGAGCGGCAGAGGGTTGCGGGCAGCGCAGGGGGCGCGACGGGCCCGGGGGGCGCGGGGGGCGCGGCCGACTAGTTATTAAACAACACTAATGATATGATTCAGACACTAATTGCGCCGCGATTTCTGTGCATCGTTTAATTAATGGATTGCACATTAAATATAACCGCGCGGCTTTCAAACTAATCATAAATCAACGCACACTCGTAATATCGCTGAATGGAAACTGTTTTTATTATTTTTTCAATCGTTCATAATATATTTAATGTGTCAATTGCATTCGAAAGTATCCGACTACATCCACAGCGCGTGGTGTTCCTCAGACGTGTAGTCGTTCCCCGAGTCCGCTTGCTACCCTCGACGTAGGGCACATTTATATTACGATGATGTGTATATACAAGTGGATGACGTCACCGTGTGTGACATGCCAACATTGTACCAACTATCGTACCCTCGTTAAGAAGTAATTTGATTAGCGGACGTTCACTAATCAGAGGTAATTTGCATACGAGTCGTTTGTCAGCGCCCCCTAGCGGGACACCGCCCCTAATTAAACGGTCAACTGCGCCAGTTCGGCGAAGAGGGATCTGTGTGCATGTGTGCCCCCGGGCTGACGTCACCTGATTTGTTGACTTTCGTTATTTGATTTCCTTATGATGACTTTTACTGTTTATAATTTTGTGATGTCATCGAGTTCTAAGAACGAAATAATTTCTGAAATCGTTTTAGTCATTTTTGACTTTCTTGATTACATACAATAATACAAATCTATCCTTCTTGTATTCGTACAGACAAGAAGAGCCGAGGAGACTTAGTGTGGAAGAGTTGCGCTGGAGCGATGTCCGAGCAGCGCGCGGCGAGGCGGAGTAATGCTCTTACGTGCTGTACTTTACTGCCACTAACGTTTTGCATATAAAATGGTAGGTGGCGCCCCGTACATAACTCGTAAGCTATCCAGAAAGCTTAATGTGCTTTATTTGGCACGTAACTCAATAGTCCGCCGGGCGCAGTTAACGTATACGCTGCAGGTATCGCTAGCGCCACTTCACTAATTTCAATATTCTCTAGCGACTAGAAGAAACCATCAAGTGAACTTTTATTACACAAGTTAATTGTTTGATTTCTAACTTGAAAGTAATACTAAGTAAGCAAAATCGGTCATTCGATGCGAGTTAACACAACCACCTTTGTAATATTTAAATAGGAAACCAAATTAATTATTTACGGCCCCACAACTTCTTACAAACAGTCGCGATTCTAAACCAACAATTTCAGAAGCAAAGTTTCCCACTCGGCCGCTGTCGGCGAGCGCCAGTTATCCTGCAACTTGTTACAACTTCATCTTTGAATTTCAATCGATCACCTCGTGTTTAATATAATTGATGATATTCTTCAAAGCGTGTAGCGCCTACTGTCTAATGGAACATACAATGACTGTCTGACAACTGTCTCGAGAGAGGCCTCGGTGCTCACAAATTGTTTATACTCAATTTCATGCAAACGTGTAGGTACGAGGAGCATTTTTTGAAAAATAAAAGACTGAAATATTTTCAGTCGTAAAGAAAATTAACACGATCTTAAGTGAGCGATCATAAAATAATTGCGAAGTTGTTGAAGGAAACAACACTTGAAAGGAATGTAGCACTTACCAACCATATATACGAGTAAGTAAGAAAAGTTTCCTGTGGAAATCACACGGTAGCGACAGGCGCCGGCGCAGGCGGAGCCAAGTTTTAGTCGTTACATTATAGATTGCCACTTTAGAAAAAGTTCATAATCATACACACTTTGAAAATTCTTTTATATCAAGTAAAATTATAGTGAATTGCTGCGCTATGCGTCCGTTGCCAACTGCTACAGTTTCATGAATGATTAGCGCCAATCCGAGAAATGGGTTCGATTACCGTTAAAGAAAAAAATCAATAAGACACTATCTCTTATGTAAAGCACTGCCTTTAATATGGTAGAAAAACCAATACACGTACACAAGTACACGGCAGGAGACTACGTACTCCGTCCAGCGATACCAAAATCAATTTATTACGTAGTGCAATTTTGCTGAGAAATCGCTCCGCAGCTCAGACACGTATTCAATGTTGGATAAGTACGGAACTAATTTCGTTATGTAATTTCCAATCAGTGCTTATGTTCGGCTTGTACGTTGTGTTCCTTCTAAGAGAAGAACTTTTAATAATAGTTATGTTATATATAACTTCTTATAATAGTTTTATAATTATAAGTACTAACACTATTTTTAAGCCTATACTAATAATTCTATGGATTTATGATCCGAAATAAAAGATTATTATTATGTTTAGAAGATATATCGTACCATTTGCAAAACTTAAAAAAAAAAACAACAAACTTGGGGCTAAATGGTAGTACACGCTTTGTGTGTCATTAAAGTGTTAAGCACTCACCTATTTTTAAAAGCGATTAATTAGTTGAGAGCCGATAAGTTATTAAGGTCTTCTGGAGCAGATGTCGTGTATCGTATAATGTTATTACGTCAATAGAGCGTTGTGTCCGTAGCCGCCCGCTGGGACGCAACGTCGCTTCATCGCGCCGTAAATCAGGCGCGGATGCAGATGTGCTGCTCAACGCCGCCACGCCCCGCCCTCTATTATCATATTAATTCAACACGCTCCTAACTATGAGACATGTGGTTGGACATTGTCTATATAGTGCTCTAACTCACGATCAAATCTGCTTCAAACAGCTTCATAAACCCGTGAATTCTGTACCTGCGACCTCCTTACAAAAAGGAAATCGGTAATCAACATTGACGTCAAAACGGGTAGGGTAACCGATTTTAATTACATTTAGAATACGGAGAGCGAGAAAACAATGTTTAACGATTTGCAAAATTAAATTTAATATCGATATCCCGCGACTTTTTTCACTCTCACCCAAAGATTTCGAGACTACGTAAAACCTAAAGAGTTGGCAGCCCTAATCACGTGTGAAAAATAGAAATGTTTAAAGCATACATTGCAGTCTTCTTTTTGTCTGATATACATTTTTATCATGGAGTTATGACTAAATTACGTTACACGAT
>JAODUI010000001.1:9518464-9529693 GCA_027563995.1 Papilio gigon | reverse complement strand
TCAACACACGCGCCACAAATTACAAGATTAACGTATTGCAAAAATATACCAAACTTGATGTTCCACCGCGAATGTAAACGCAGAGAAGAGGCTCAGAGCTTAACTGACTGGAAGTTACATAAGTGAATAATTTCTATGAATGCTGTTTGTTTTAGATATTTCACTTATTGTTAAAACAACGTTAACATATTATAGTCCGACTAGTTAGATATATAAATATAACATAAGATAATTAATTCAATTATTAATTAAAACGTTTGTTCATACAGCCTTACTGAAAGTATAAAAGTTAAAAAAAAATTGCGCTATCCCACACAGATATCTATCTCTGTCTTATCCCGTTCCGTTTAGCCGGCTTGGTGTTACCTGCTAACATGCTAACAAACATCCATACACGTAAACTTACATTTTAATATTACATTAGTTTCATAAAAATATCGTAGATTACAATATCAAAAGACGTCAATTTATTTAAGAAAATATTAAATGTTGGTCGAGGATAGCATCGAACCCGGAACTGTCCCTCACGGCACAGCCTGGTAATATAGTTATGACATATTCACAGACATAAATCGTGAATTAGAGTCTTCTCCGCAGATCATGTATTAGAAAGTACGAGATGAAATTCGCGAAAGGTCAAACGAAAATTACCCTAAAATTACAATTGTGCAAGCGAAAATGTAACTTGAGGTAATAGGTATAAAGTCTATTTTTATTATTATTTAAATGTATTGTAATGCGTAGGAATCTTGAAATTTCTTTACATTCAAATTACATTATTATAATGTATTCTAGAAACTAATGTTGAAATCTGTAATATGTACAGATGTACCAGCTATGTTTATGTCAAACTTTACTTGAATTTTGTATTAAATAAAATTATATAAATTAAAGATTTTTGTTAATTTACAAGATTCTCTTATACCCAATCCAGGTAAGCTCAAAAAAAAACTTGTGCTAGGATATGGTTCACGACAATAGTCGAACGATGAGATTCCAATGTACGATCGCTAAATCGGTAGTCCGTACCGTTAACTATTAGGCCATTGGCGCATCAAAACATTGAAAAAATTATATTCAATGTTCATACATTGTAACCTTTGTGGCCTACAATAAACTGTATAATTAGCTGACCACAGAATAACCTGATAATGTTTGAAAGGACATCCGCTGCCATTGCAGTCACGTCGATTAATACTCAGGCTTAAAGTGCATCTAGCATTAATTCATTATTATATCTTTACGTATAGTCCAGTTACACTCGCCGCCTGCTTTTTTACCACGTTATAGTATTTTTTTTTAATTATCAGCAGATTTTTGTTAATTCACTAATATTTCTTTTGCCACTCCAACAAAGCTCTAGGCTTGGCCTTGATCCACGACAATAGTCGAATGGCGGAATTTGAACTCTCGACAAAGTGATCGGAAATACATATCCTTAACCATTAGGCATGGCGCTTAAAGTACAAAAATACATCAGCAAAAAATATATTATTATTAAGATGCATATATTTATATAATAAATCGACAGGTGATAAGGATGTGGTACACTTTTGGCCAACAGTCTATTACAGTATGTCATTTACTGGTGAAGCCTCGTAATGCGACGAACCTTCAGCCTAATTCGAGCAAATACCACGGCCGCCGCAAGGATGTGTACTTTCAAAAACTTTGATGTAATACCTTATAAAATTAACTTAGTTACATATTAAGTTAATCTTACCATATTAAGTTTGTGACAAATTTACTAAATAACTAGGTTTAAAGGTTAGTTCAGATTTCTCTTATTAAATCTATGCCAAGGGAGTACCTTAGTGACCCTTAAACGACTCTGATTAAAGCAAATGTGTAAATTTGCAATTTACTGATTTTTTATTCATGTAGGGAACAGTTGACCACGCGGGCCCAGTGCGTTGATTGCCAGTGTTTTGGTAGGCCAGTGTTTCGGTATGTGCAGGCATCACTATGTCTTCCTGCTCCAAGAATGTCGTAGGTATGAAATTGATGAATACATCGGTAGATGCGGAATTCGAACCAGGAGTTGCGGACTGCAAGTTAACCTCGAGCCCTCGGGCCCGTGGCCACTGACGCAACCTTTGTATACAATTACAAAATTGCAATCAAGTGAAACTAAGCACAACTTAAACCTGATCATCGACACTTAATTACTACAAGTAAAGATGGCATCTCGAGTCCTAATGTTGCTTAACTGAATGGTAATTTTATGTTTTGAAGAAGCCTTAAGGCTGCGTCGCGATGCTTGTACGCTTTTCATTTTATATCTTTAGTAAAGTTACTCAACGGACTATCACGCTATGTTATTTAGTTAATATAATTGTTTTGTTAATTTAATACTATTTCGTTAGTTCTGTCAAAAATATATAAAACCTCTATAGGCATAGATAATGACATAAAAGAAAAAAAACATAAGTCGGCTACAGTAAAGATGTTACTTTTAGACAGATGGCGCTAGTGAGGCATCATGATTTAGTTGAACTTATGTACACCTGTTATAACTTAGTCTGCCTATAGTTTATTTTTATTGTACATATAAAATTTGCATAGTCTAAATACAAATAGAGATTAATAAAATTTGATGTTTAATAAGACGTTTAAACTTATTGCATATTGCGTTTGCTCTGACCGAGATCACTACACAGACATTTGACTGTCTCAACTCTTACAAAGAGATAGAAAAGGACGACAGTATGTGTGTCTTGCGTCAGTATAATATGACATTTGAAGCCCAGTTATTTCATCTATAAATTGAACGATTCCCATATGAAATAAAAGTGTGCACGTTGCGTCACGCTTCTGATATTAATTTAAAGCGAGCGATTACAATCTGTGATAGTTTCGCAGAGAGACGATACTGCGCCGCGGCTCCCACAAGATAACATCTGCTACAGCTCCGCTAGCTACATACCACACAGCACACACTTAGAACACTACATCAGCAAAACTTAAACTATGAATACCAAAACCCTGGCTTAGGAACCCTCCAATCGTTTCCTTTTAAAAAAAAACAAAAACATTAATATAAACACGTATAACATTATGTAAAAATGGAACTATGTTAACGCGGCAAATCCAATTTCATTTCTTATATATTTACGTCAATAAAATCTGTTCCAGTATAGACAATCACACTTTGATACAACACAAGTTATTAGGAAGCGAATAAAGATGTCGCTACTGTGTTATGTTAAGGGAAACAAAAGGCAATAACAATAAAAGCTGACGACGTTAGGCAAGGTGTTTGACGACGTGTTTCAGTTCAGTAAGAGATCGTTTATGTCGGCACTATATTTCGTATGTCGGTTGCTATTAAAGAAATTTATTGTCACACATGGCCTCCTTTAAACATAGTATTTTAACTTTACAATACTTGGGAACAACATAGTATGTTTTTATGAAGCTATTTTGATGGTAACTGATCGCTCGCAAACTCGTTTAAACTTGTTTAGTAGCCAGTAGTGGCTGTTCTTCCAAACTTTTTTACCAAATATCAGTAAAGTCCGTTTAACCGTTATGGAGATAAGGTAATATTTGTATATGGTTCAAGCTAATAGTCTAATGATGGGATTCGAACCGACGACTGACAGATACCGATCTACAGACTACCGAGTACATACCCTTAATTATTAGGCTATTGTCGCTTCAAATGTTACAAGTTTCCCAATGTTTGTATTTCTGCGCATATATACGTTGAGTAAAGCTTAGTCACCCTAACTTGGATAGGCTTTAGCTCGATGGGACATATGTGTTCTAATTACTAAATTACTTAACATGTTAATTTTGAAATATTGTGTCAAAAATATTTCCAAAATGTTAATTGTCTAAGCAAAGTACGGAATTTTGGTGAACATTGTTACGTTGTCTTCTCCGTTGCGGAGAATTACACAATGAAGTCGTGTGTCTGCACCACATCGCTGATAGGCGGTATTTATATAACTGCGGAGACAATAGCGGCATGGGAACGCGCGACGGAGCGGGAAAAGTGGATTTACTATAAATTTTAATTGCCCCGCCTCTACAATGTCACATCGCCTTATTGCGTCCACAAAGGCAGCAAAACAAATATGAAATTACAATGCGGGGAAGTAATTAACCCAATTTCATATTGAAACAATTACATATTTCAAAACGTTATTTCATCTTCCATGCGGAGATAGCTTTTTAAATATTTCAATGTATTCAAATAAATATATTACATTGTTTTAATGTGTGACGTCATGCTACGTGACATCTAGAGAAATATTATAACCAGCCAGGCTCATGTCAACTAGCTGTCGCTCATTGTTCGAAAATCAAACAAAAATTTTAACTACACTTTTTTTTTAATTAAAAATAGATAAATCGAATATTCCATTTTTATTCTATAACTTTTATGTTTCCCACAGAACAGTCGTACTTCTTGCAAGTGCTTTTAGATATGAATGCCGCTACAACCGGCCAGTGATATCTAACGAGACCAAAGGTCTATCAATTAATTAATTGAAAGTGCGGCGGCGGGCAACACGGCATTTAAAGGCGGATCTCATTTAATATCCGTCTTAAAGATATTGCGCAAGCGACGAGTTACACTGACACATCCTTACAGCGCACCTCCAAAGATACGTGAAAACAAACTTGAGAAAACGACATCGCATCTCTCACAATCACTTTATAAATACAAAGACATTAATATGTTCATTAAAAATTAGAGTTAACATCTGAAGACATACTATATGAAACCATAAAGCGCCATCTATCGGAGAATAGAGGAAATGGAGTTAACAGACCTCTTGTCTAAATACAATGTAAAAACATCAAACATTGTAAAATTTCAGTTTTGGTCTATCGAGCTATTCTGTGTTTACGTGTCTTTAAAAGTATCTAAAACAATTTTAAAAAAAGCTTAAAAAACATACCGCAAACTTTCAGATTGTAAAAACGTAATTCACAACAACATATTCTGGACACTGATTATCTAGTAACATTACGTCACTGCAGTCGTGATGACGTGCACCGCTCGTAGATAATTTATACGTGACAGTTTATGACAATAAGTCATTTTTAGTTTCATCATCCTCGGAACCTTTCCATCGACATTTGTCCTATCTGATGTGTCAGAGGTGACAGGCTGGAACCTTATTGTCGCGCGTATTCAGTTCAAATCGTGAAACATCTCCAAATTAGGTAACAATTTTTAAACAATGTCTTGTACATGCACGATCGTTGCGTGGCCGCACGCCGCCCACTGAAGTCCTTAACTTACTAACATCCAAGAAAATTACGCTATGTCCTGGTTAGTTAAATAGTCAAGTATATAGAAACGTACTTCAAAGAGACAAGTACAGTTTAAATAGAGCTTTATATAATATTAGTTAATTTGTTTTTACTAGAAATATTAGTAGATTTTTTGTTGATTTACTAATATTTCTTGTAACCATTCCAACTAAGCTAGCTAATATGGCTCACAATAGACGAAAGGCGAAATTCGAACCTAAGACCGCTAGATCGGTAGTCCGTATCCTTAACCGTTAGACTATTGGCGCTTCTATTCATGAATCTGCATACAAGAATATGTTGCACTCGCACTATAAGTACTTTCTTTCAGCATTTTACAGTTACAGTAAGATGGATGATATCATTATTGTAATAAACAACTGAAAGGAAAGTAAATATTCGGTAATAAAAGTGAGCAGCTGTTTGATTTATTGTTCACGAGACATCACGCGATATCAGTCATTAGTATAGTTGTCAAGTTGACTACATCGCGTGCTGGACTGACGTGTGTATGAATCTAGACCTGTCGTAACACGGAATGCGGACACTGCGTTTATTAGTTAAGTACTTTTTTCTAATTAAATTGATCAGATAGATGACCAGCACGTCGTATGAAACAAACACTTACTGCTGCTATAATTTATTTTTTTAGCCTATTAAGTTTTAGTTCAATTGCCGCGTCCGCAGAAAAGAATCAATTATTGACTAACACGTACGTGGCAGTGTCAGTATCTCTTAACGAATCCAGAAGCCTTAAAATAAATTGAAACGTTTCTTCGTTCGTTATCATGTTTCAATCGAGGCTGACACTGTCAGGAGAGGCGCCGCTTACCTCAGGCTCGTTAAATCCCGCACGTGACAGGGGTTAATCCTATCACCACGCGCGGGACACTGATGACAGCTTATCTTTTTTTTAAAGAATCCGCAGCGCAAGAGTTTTGATGGAACTTACTGGACGTTTAACACGGGAACTCAACAACACGAAACAAGTGCCGACGCATTCTTCAATGAAGTACAGGCAGAGTACAGGTGAATAGTCTATATAGACGACATCTCTACGAGGATTCTAAAAAAGTGTAAGATCAGATCTAGGACACCGAATCTACATACTGTGATGAAAAATACCTTGAGACGGCTCGCTGCGGATCTTTTATATTGACTACATTAGGATAATGCGATCACCAGAGTTTCTCTACTTAATGGAGTAATGCAAAAATAATATATAAAAGTAACAAACATCGTATTTTTCAATACGCCGGAATCGGCACACGGGGTGTTGTTGGTCGATAATTGACCGAGATGGAATTAACTGCGACATTGCGCACCGCCGCGGTTCGATGGAGGCGTCGATCTCATATGTACCCCACAGCGCGCTCCGGCCAGCTGACTAGCATGCAACATTGATACATGTCTAGTTGTGCGTCTTCCCATACAGCGGGCTCTTCGTATAAAAGGAACGTAACTGACAAGTGACATTATTCACATTCTCGGCGCAAAATAAAAATAGGGGCGAGTCGTAACGCTGCAGGGGCCAGATAAGCGCCGTATTGATGGCCGGCGAGATGATTGATTGCCCGTCTCCCGCCGCCCGCCCGCCGCGGCCCTCGTCTACCCTGTCTAACGTCATTGCATTTTTTTGATGCAACAACGAGTCGACAATGAAGAATTATAGTACACAGATTTGTAGCTTGTGCTCTTGAAATGTGATTATATAATGCGTAGAACAAGATGAGCAGATTGATCACACATGTTCCTAGCTGATAGAGACTGCAGTGATTTATTCTATTTTATCCAACGTAACTGATACTTTATACAAACAAACATATAATTTCTGTTGTCTGAACTGAGGCTTAGCTGCATGGAAGGGAGTGTCCTCGACTCGCGCTGGTCTGCAGCAGCACTCCGCCATCATAATCTCCGAACAATGAAGTCTTGCAGTAAAGGGGATTGCCAATATAAAGCTTTATGACTCAAACTTTATCTTTGACTGGTGAAATTACAACTTGGTAAGAATAATAAATCTAACTAGATAATCATTTACGCGCTCCGCTTGCGCGCGTTATCCTCAGATGCCGGAGCCTCGGAGCCTCTGTCATTGCCATTGGCTGTAATCAAACTCGTTCGCAGCGAGCCGTTTTAATGTCTGTCGTAAATTTAACTTTAACTTCGTTTGATTCGTGACTCGGCATTATATTTAAACCATTTATAATATTATCTTTCATAACGAAAATCTTACTTCTTAACTAAATACCTTTTCAATAAAACAAAATACAGTCTACAATTAACAAATAGAGTGGATATGAGGTAAACTGGGTCTTTTATTTATTTCTTGCAAGAAGTATTTTAAAATGATTATTTCACCCGTAAACCTTGCAGTTCAAAGATCCGTATGAAGATGAATGACGACTAATGTTTCTCTAAACGTAACGAAGCGACGGATGACGGCTGCGCTCTCGCTAAGTTTACTTCGGTATTTAAAACGATATTGCGAGATATAAATTAGTAACAAGACGTAAATGTGATAAAGGAAGCTTTCAAAGTGTGATAGCGGGCAGCCGGCAGCAGCTGCCGACGATAAAGTGCGCCTCAACTCGTTACAAGTCCGTCGAGGGCCGAGCGCCGAGCGCCGAGCGCCGAGCGCCGACTGACGACACCAAACCACGAACTTCTCGCTGTGTGTCACGAGCACACAGATGTACATCTACCTGCCGGTATCTCGTAGACAGGGAGACATCTTCTTTCTAATTTATATCGACGCTTGTGAAATATAAATCGAAAAATATATTTTAATTGAGTCAGGTGGCACACAACGGCCTCCTCAAATCTCAAAAATACCAAAATTACCGGAGATATCTCCAATAACTAACTTGTTTGCATGGTTGCCTGTCCTTAGCATAGGAAACGATGTACAAAAAATATTTCGATGTAGTAAGTCCCTTTCCCAAATCAACATCGCTGTCGATGATACATTATTGTAAACAATTGTATCATAACGAGGAATCGTTCAGTTCAAAACTGCACGCTATTATCTAAGCACATAAGCTATGGACGTTTACGGGCATTTAGATTTGGCAAATGATGGTGAGCGGCGGAGCGCGGCGCCACGCTCGATTAACTGCGCACTCTATGTACGTTTGCATTTGCAATATTGTTTTCGCAATGTACCTGAAAGTGAAGATAGATAAACCAGAAACGACTAACGATATGGAACAAGCCAACGCTGAATACGTTTTGCGAGCGATTCATTTTATTGTGTATCAAGTTGAAACGATAATAAGAATTAGTTTTCCGAGTCAGCGGCGGCAGCGCGCGCGGCGTCGTGTCTGTCTACCTGTCTATTTGTCCAAGTGCTCGCTTTACACTGACTTTAGTGTAATGATATACAGTTCGAGAAGAAATAAACTAAACACAATCCAAACATTGTTCCTAACATAAGCTAAATTTAATTATAAAGTTTCCTTTAAAGAAACAATTGATTGTATTTTGATAAACAGATGTATGGACTTATTCTATTTTACTAACATTGCAGGACGGTTGTGTTTAGATCTAAAACACAAGACAGTCTGGTCTACGCGCAACATTCACTTAGCTCTAAAACTTGATGGAGATCAACTCGTCCCCCTTATCTACTATCAAATAATGTAATGGAAAAACATAAACAGTTTGGCAAAGAGCGTCTCGTACAATCCGGAGCGCGCGGGGCGCAAGGCAAGTAAATTAAATGTACTGCAGTGGCGGCGCTCCTGCGACTGCGACACATCGCAGATAAATATCCGAGCGCCGCTCCGTGCTGGCTCCGTGCTGGCTCCGTGCTGGCTCAGCGCTCGCCGCTGCCATCGCACTTCAACTCGGCTTCTAAATACCACACTGTCACACAAACAATTGCGGCTCGTAATTGAAAACATAACTAGAACAAAAGAAGTATCTGATCGCCTTTCTTTTATTTCATTGCCATCGCCATTTTCCGACCGCTGCGTTTCGTCTATTTAACGCACATACGTATGCTTGCCTTTAAATTACCAAAAAAATTAATACAATATTTATTAAAATAACTTACCTCTATACAGACAAACAGATAATACAGATATTGAATGTAACTAATTTATAAGATACTTTGTACCTCATTCACACTTGGATACTTTCCTCATTTAAGTAATACAACTTGTGTATTTGTGAAGTAGCTACAAGTAGGTCAAGGTCTCTGTAAGTCATTATAAGCCCCTAAGCCGTTGAACAGACGTCGTAAATAACTTAAATAGCTAAGTTTCATGCGGCCGGCGAGTGCGTTAGTGCTGTGACCCGCAAGCGTGGGCTTGAGAGATGCCTCAAGTTAGGCCATTACGACGTTAGGCCGAACTCACACGTGACATCGCTCGCGAGGAGCCCCGTCAAGCTGTATAAACTGGTGAACACATACAATATGTCTGTTGCTCCTCCTTTGCTATACAAATAACAATAAAAGTCAATCAAAAGGGCGCGCTTGTATCGGACGAAGGTTTAAACTGTAACAACCTTTGTAACGATCTAAACAGATTAAAGGGCGTCGTAAATAAAATAAATAGGCGAGTTCCGAGCGCCGTGCGCCAGGTATCAGAGGCGTTTAGCTGTTTGGCCATTAAATGAGATTGCTACAAAGGATAATGTGATTTGCCATCATCTGAATTGTCTCAGCGAGAAGTTACGCGATGCTCTCTCACGTCCTGAATATACGTACGGCATTCTACACAAAATACACCAATGTCTCCGAGCGAAGTCGTTCTTAGGTTTTGACTTTTACGAGCAATAAAATACATATATAGAAAGAGGCTTTGTCTTCTAAAGTCATGTATATAAGAATATTTAATAGAAATTTCACGTTCTATGTTGACTATGAAGTGGCTTATCAAACTATGTAATGCAATGACCGCGCCCAGGTCGCCCAGGTCGCCCAGGCCGCCCAGGTCGCCCAGGCCGCCCAGGTCGCCCAGGCCGCCCAGGCCGCCCAGGTCGCCCAGGCCGCCCAGGCTGGCCGCGCTAAGATTATTGTTTTGCCGTTGTCA
This sequence comes from Papilio gigon, assembly GCA_027563995.1. Lineage (NCBI taxonomy): Eukaryota > Metazoa > Arthropoda > Insecta > Lepidoptera > Papilionidae > Papilio > Papilio gigon. The sequence continues at coordinate 9,519,383 of JAODUI010000001.1, read as the reverse complement.
TTAGATATATAATTAGCCGCTAGTCTCGCAGCCCCGCGTTAAGAAACATCGTTCATTTAGTATTTGTATTTACCGGTATCGCTGTTTAAGTTTCAGCTCGGGACCTCGAGGATTAACGCGGGGTTTATCTTTGCATTGATAATATTTTGTTAACCGGAGTTTAGGTCTAGCGTAATTACTGAAATTTATGCTCACGCTAGATGTTCTCCATCCATTCAGCCGTTTCGGAGTTATTGCATACCAACATCAAACATCCATACATCTAAACTTTCCCGTTTATTATATTAGTAAGATAAACAAATCGCTTCACATATTCCCGCACCGCGCACGACCGTGTGTCCGTGATGCAATGTTGTGTAAACATTAGACAATAAAGTGTAATGAAAGAAAGCAATGACTGTTATTACACGGAGCGCGCGGGCGCACGTCGGTGAACAAATAAAATTAACAAGACCGGTATTGTATTGTATGAGAACAACATGCGCCGAATGTTTTTTGATCAATTACGACATACTGGATGAGAACTCGAAACCGATCGGCCAGTGGCGAGTGGCGAGTGCGATATTTTTTTTCCTTCAAGTTACACGCTGAGGGAGACTGGAGGCGGTGAGTTGACGAGTCTGTATAAGTACTTAAAGAAGCGCGACCTTCAGTAAGGAAGCGCACTAAGAAGAAGAAATCCTATGTAACAGTAGCGATGCAGCTTTCTACTAAATATGCAACGAGAAAAATATTTTTTAATCGAATTGAGTAATGAACGAAGGTACTAAATAACTAAATAATGCGACCAAACTTCAATATAATCCGCGTTAATGAGCCACGGCGCGGCGCCGGCGTGTTGCGTCGAGGGGACATTAGCAGTAAATTGCGCGCGGTAATCCAGCGCGGACACCGGCGTCGGCGGCGCGCGGTTATGGTC
>JAODUI010000001.1:9478224-9507348 GCA_027563995.1 Papilio gigon | reverse complement strand
CCTCGCCCCGACGTATTTTATAATTCAAACAATTAACTACATGTTACAAATCTGTATTTGCTGCACGCCGTCGTCTTTTTTTCCGAGAACCGTTTAGCACGTTATATTCGCCACAGTTTCATAATGCTTCATGCGCCTATTCAACAGAGTTACAGAAAGTAGACGAAGGTCACGAGGAAGCGCAAGCGATCCTACTGCGATCAAAAGGCATCTTAAATTAAATTAGTTTTCAATCAGGCTTGCATGTTGCTTGACCGCAAAAACACTTAGCGGATCAGCGCGTTGCGGAAACATTTAGACGGCGGCGTGAAATTTGAGTTGCTCGTTAGACAGAAGGGGCGGGAGGGGCTGGGAGTGCGGCAGGCAGCGAGCTGGCAGTGCGCGACCGCTGTCTGCTAATTATCACCAGCACGCCACTGTGCCGTAATTAGACGCCATCTTTACTTGCAATTGTAATTGTGATGTGAGTAAAAGCAGACAGGTTTCTTTAAAATGTTCTTAAGACGATGGTTGAGGATTAAGTGACTTCGTGACTTATAAACTGGTAGCAGTACTACAACTGCAAGCTTGTACGCTTGTCGTGAGCATTAAATGTGAACCAACAAAACAAAAGAAGAATCAACTTCTTTATTAATTTAAACAAAATAGCGAACAGATAAAAGAGTTTGGAACAAAGAATTAAAAAAACAAGCCGTCTCCGCGTTACTGCTGGTGTCCGCGCCGGACAATGGCTAAAATTAATTGTAGTTTTAAAACAACGCTTGTTCACGCGCTACGGTTGTTTCGTTTGTAATTAAAACATAGAATTCTAGCGTTTTAAGTTTATTCAAAGTATCGTAGAAAATAATAAATTATTCGAATAGTGCCAACAAATAAAACACTGTTGAAATTTAGGTTTTGTACGCGGCATTTAATTTGTCTGGTCGGCAACGAGCAGTGGCACACAGTATGCAGTTTCCTGGCGGCTCTCGGCGAAGGCTTCTCCGGACAACGCGTCTTCGGAACACTCCTGCCAAATTTTGAACGTTGCTGCCAGCGATTCGAACCCCGTTCTCGACAATTTAACATCTGAACAACTACCACTCAATCTTATTGGTACCAGGTATATGTGCACTGTCCAGCGCCCGCCGACGTTATTTACATAATTGTCAAGTGTTTTAACATAGATGTCGTACACTCACTAAATAAAACAATTTCCAAAGACCACTCGTTAAGTTCTGTAACACAATTGCCCTTTGTAAATTTCGCTATCAAAATTTTAGACTTCAATAGAGAGTTAATATTATTACGAAACTTCTCGCTAAAGGCAGCGAACGGTCCGCGTCAGATACAACACTTTAAATGGACGCGAAGACACCGAGCTCGTTTACGGCCAATTTAATTTGTATACATTTTATACCAATGCCATCATTTACAATGAACGACTGCAAGTTGAGAATTAAAGATATTACAGAATTGAGGCATCGTAGTGCCGTAACGTCATGACCGCACTGTCACGTCTAACTGTTGAACCAAATATTTTCTGTCACAAGTTTGTTCTTATGAACGATATATTAGAATAGTCGTTGTCGCTGAAAAAATGCAGTTGACGTGATAAATGTTACAGGCGACAAAATAGTCCACCTTCGCTTTGATTCTGTGACTGCGACATACCAATGTACGAGCGAAGTCAGCTCTGCAGATCGGCTCAGCTCGGCTCAGCTCGGCTCAGCTCGGCTTGTGTACACATATCATACTGACTAGTTTTCGCACTCGATTTCGCTTGACTCCACGCAAGTTGCAATTTAAGCCCGTTGAGGCCGCTATTGAAAATCTTGTATTTAGTGACTATAGCTTTAAAAGCCTCAAAAGCTCAATCGTAGAAAAAGCCATTAGTCACTCAACCAACTAGTAATACAAAGCCTCCCTTTAAGTTACTCTAAAAGTGTACTTCTAATACAACCTGCATTTTCAGTGCATTTTCTTTGCTATTTCCCCGATGAAAGCTTTAACTATTGTGTTAACGTGCTGTTGGCTGTGTAAACTCACTCCGCCTTAAATTGTGTATCTGTAAACAGGTATTTTATCATAGAGCATGCCGAGTGCAGTTCGCGAAGATAGATGGCGGTAGGGTTGTAAGAGATGGTGCGATAGGGGGCAGTGTCGGCGCACGCGATCACGCCGCGCGCGCCCTCTAGGATGCTCTTTCTATTTGCCTTCGCCGATAGCAATAAGTAATGGGCTTTGGCGCATAATTGTTAGTTTCGTTACAAGTTAATTGCAGTGTTGGGCGACATGAAAGGAACAGGCGCGAATAAATCATAGGTCGTGACAAGGAGAGCGCGGCCTGCGCGCTACAATTACTGCCCTGTTGCAATTCATACAAATGTTTTACTTAACATTTAAAATAATTACATTTTACTTTTTGTACAATCGCCACAGTTAAATCAATGTGTCTCTGCTTTTACTAATACTTTAATTAGTGTGATGTCTTATGCTCTACCTGCCGCACATACGTGTCTCGACGACATTAATTAATCGACAAAATAATTGTAAGCGATATACACAAGCGAAGCGCAGCGCCTGAGAATCTTCGCTTAGATGGCTGTTCCAATGATACGATTAGATGCTTATTTCAATAAAAACATACAATCAGTAGCCGCACGGTCCGCCGCACCGTAATAGAATAAGTCAGTGAAAGAATAAGGGGATTTAAAAAGCAAATTGGAACCGTTCCTTGTGTCGAGTCAAATTAATATGCAGCGAGTTTTCATTTTGTGGTAAGAAAGAAATTGAAAAATTCCCGAGACGCGCGCCGCGGTGCAGCAGCGCGCGACGACTTCCTCGCGGCGCACAACGCGCTACACTTTGCACTCAACGTGGCGTAAATGTTGTTACGAATGAGCAAAAACAGTAAAATAAAACATAACTACTATAACTTATGAACAGGAAATTGTGATTGTATTGAAAATGTAATTTAAAATGCCTTTTATAATACTATGTTTAGTCATGCCTTCACGTGATTTACATATGTAATATATTTGAGAAATGGAACGGCTTCCTCCCCAACGCCGATGTCCTTGTAAAGATTGCGCAGAAAATAAGTTACTAAGGCATTTGTAATATTAGATAATGGACGTTAAATATATAAAAAGTTAAAAAAAACTTCTGCTTAAGGAAGTATTCAAATATTAAAAGCTCCTGCAAGCTCCCAAATGGAATCGGAAGTTTTTAACTCATTATTTCTTTAGAACGCAGAAGCAGAAAGTTTTTCCAAATTATGTTCACCCTTTCTGTTTGTTCTGTACATTATCTTTTTATGCTTTGAGCAAAGAGAAGCTCAGCAACATTAGCTTTACATATTACATTTATTCTGTATTCGTAAAATTGTGAATTGTTTTTGAGTTTTTCAGAGTTTCAATTCCCTTCAACGTACAAACTTTAGGTCTCAGAGTTTAATGCGATCATTAATATGAACTTTTGCTCGACTCGGTTATTAGACAGCTACAAAGGGGTTGGCGCTAGTGGCGCGGCTGCGGGGGGCCGCGCACGAAGGGCGATGCGCACGCGATCCTATGTCATTAAAGATAAATCCATCCTCTGTCATGTTAATTGGAGAAGTTTTCAATGTTGCTTACTTTAAGTTACAAATTATATTTCAGAGCGGTAGGCACACTTAGGGCCTTGGCTTAGCGCGCCTGTTCGTCACAGCCTGAGACTGTTTAAACAATTTTTTGACGGTGCAGGTAGAGCCAGCATACTTTATGTATATTATCCAACAACAGTCACTCTATTGTTCCTCAACTTAAATGTAAAAAGTTACGTAGTTAAGTGAGCACTGTAATCAAGAGCAAGTTGATGACGTACCTGATTCAGACAACACGTAGGAAGGTGTTTCAAGTAGTCAGGACTAAGCTCATATATCGTTAACTTTTTACCTTGAAGAGGAGCGTTGGCGCGCGTACAGTCGCGTACAGCGAAGTTTGCGAGTGTAATTAATGCCATCCATTGTGTCGCGCCTGATTACGAGCCCGCGCACTGTGCTGCAGCGTACCCTTCGCACGAGACTTTCTGATGTGTCATATTAAAATATTCACTAACATAACGCGATGTTACGTCGCCTCCAAATTGCTTTTGTTAAGACAGGATTTACCTCAATGTAGTGGTTACTCAAGATTTTTGGATTACATTTAAGTAGTCGTAAAATATGGTCGTGGCCAGCGCTCCCACGGACCGCAAAGCTCGTAACTAATGAGAGAGAAACTTACGTACTAAAGCTGCATCGCCGCAAAGCAATTGAAAAGAAATGCACGCGACCCGCGCCCGCCACACGTCCACCCGATTGTTTCTGCGGCTTCGCTCAGGTGAAGGCAGAAACGTTCATTATTTTTGTTTTGCATAGTGACTGGATTAAGCAGGATTTCAACTTAATGGCTATTAAAAATGTTACTAATTATCGAATGTCGTGTCGAAGCTAATTCCCGAAAGAGACGGCACGTTAAGTCAAGCGATCACAAAAGTGGCCCAGAACAAATTAGGTGATATTTTTTCTGAACTAAGCTGCTGTTCAAACGAAAATTCTAGTTAAACATTAGTTAGAGCGGCGTATTGTAGTCGATGCGGCATCGAATTAATATGCGATGAGGTTGTACATTGTCGCAGAGAGAACAAAGAACTGGCGGCTCTCCTGAGACGCGGCGGCGGCGCGCTCGCGCCGGAGCAGCTGACACGACAGCATTGTTAACCTGCACTACTCAGAATTTATTTACTCACCTTTATAATGAGTGAAACACTTTGATAGAATTTTATACATACACGTATTTATGTTGTTAAGAATGTGTCGTCCTTGCGGAGGCAGGAGGAGGTTAACTGTTTCCGTACTTCTATATATACACAAATATGATATCTAAATCAATACAACTTCGGACTGCGAACTTGGATGTTATCAAAAAATGGAAAATACTAAATTTTGATTTCTTACAATCGATGCAATTTTAATATAATTTAGGAAAAAAACTACTAGACAAATTAGTCGGAACTTTTAAAATAAAAGTATTCGGCTCCGTCGACATTCAGTTATTGGAGGGCTCGCGCCGGGACATCCGCCTCGTCACGATCAGTCGGGAGCCAGGAAACCGAACACTAACTTTTTTAATTTCACTTGCAAATTTTGTTCCACATCAAAAGTTGAAGATAGGGGCTTTGCGATAGTTAAATTAAAAATTCTATTTTCAATAGTAAATAGACGATTATCGACAACAAGAGTTATTTTAGAACCAGCGGTGCCTGAGCGAGACTAACTACATGTACATATACATTGAAGGCAGTTAGTGCAGGTGTGTGCGCCAGTCCGCCACGAGCCACTGTGCAGCAAACACAAATCACAGAATGAAGTTCCCGAACACACTAAATGTATTCTTAACAAAGCAAGCTTTCCTTCCTTTTATCGGCGCCGGATAAATTCAGACCACTAAGTAATTTATCCGGAATTTAAATGAACCACTCTACATTCGGATGGGATTTAAAATAAAGACGCTATTACTTCCTGTTTCAGAGGCGACAAACAACACGAGCGCGCCGCAGAGTAGCGCAGCGACAGAGGCGGCTACACATTTAAAATGATTACATTCCTTATCGGCTTCGAAATCATTTTTTAAACTGTGTGTATCGTTTTCAACTTTAAGCTATGAAAACAAAATGTCTCACGCGGTATTGAAACCAAACCATAAATAAAATATAATTGTTGGGATCAGAATAAATTGTTTTTTTCGTTTCTGCAACAATTATATGAAAACTTTCCATACCAGTTAACTTACAAAATCTTACACCATCTTGAAGTGCAATAATTGCTTAAGGCGACATTACTTCTGGGTAGTTTTATTCTATGCCACTGAAATAAGAGGCAGTGAGTGCGGGGGCGGGTCGCGGGGCGGGTGCGGGGCGGGTGCGGGGCGATGCGACGTGGCTCTAATTGTTTCATTGCCGGCGCTGAGGGAAGTTACGAGCGCAATGTTATTGTTATTTATAAATAAAGCTTTGTGCTTATCGCCGCCGCCTCCGCCGCCTCCGCCGTCGCTCGCCTTCATACTAAAACGTACAGCCTTCAGTTTCTAGTCCTCAGCATTTTGTGTTCAGTGTTCAGCTTTACCGCCGAGTGAGCCCTGCACTCAGAAACCATCGCAGTATCGCACAGCATGTCGACTTCAAGGAGTTGTTCGTTAAATATATGCTTACTTTCTAACAATGTCATTTCTATCAAGGATCAAAAGCTAAAAGCCGTATGTTCTGTATTTGCAAACACAATATCTTGAATGTTAACCGTTACCCTTTTCATTCGCGGCGAATTTAATCAAATATTCAACAAATTGGCGATGAAACGACAAAGATTTGCATTTAACTGTATATAAAAGGAATTGCGACATAAAAGTGCTCTTTAACTAAACTCGGAAACATCCATAGCGACTTAATGACAATAAAATGAAAGAGGGCGGCGGGCGGAGCGGCGCGCGGCGCAGCCGGCCGGCGCGCTGTGACGTCACTCTAATTGTTTCATTACCGGCACTAAAGGAAGTTACGAGCATTCGCTTCTCATTGTTATTTATACATAAGCTTGCTCGCCGCTCGCCGCTCGCCGCTCGCTCTGCTGTCGTTACTTTTCTTTTTAAAGGTTGCTTTCGAGTTTTCTTCTTTCGCGGTACATACAATTTGTCGCATCGGATCTGTACTTGACACAGGCTCGCAACAGCTATTCTTCTTATCTAATCATATTCTTACTGTTGCAGAAAAAATATTCTACGTGAATCTTGACTCACTAAAAGCTCTCGGTGGCTTGGCTGGAAATGACGTTCAGGAAGAAAACTTACATGTAACAAAAACTGGACAGCATAATGAAAAATGTTAACACTGTATTGTATATAGTTTGTTTACAATCGGTTGTATAGTTGGTGTAAATTTATTCCCGCCACCGCTCGCCGCTCGCCGTCCGCCGCCCGCCGCCCGCCGCCAGCCGCCCGCGCTGCGCCAATGTGATAATAAATAAAAAACGTAACAAAGAAACGGGAGAAATATGAGCGGGTGCACCGTTAAAACAATAAATGTTCCCACACAAAAAGCGCTGCGGAATGATGTGCCCCGGCGCGGGCCCCGGCGCCCGGCGCCCGGCGCGCGGCCCCCGAGGCTCGCTCACAATTATGCTCACTTTTATGACACAGGACGCTAGTGCAGCTACTGCTGCTGCTGCTGCTGCTGCATGTATACCAAAATAAAATATTTCTTATTTATTCCCGCCATCGCTCGCGGTCCCCCGTGGACACTCTGTAGATGAGAGAGTTTATCACTTCAAAGTTGGTTCGGGACGTGATCGTTTTGACAGCGAGATGTGGAGCGGACTTCATGAAACAAGTAATGCCATATATTCCAGTAGGGGATACGCTCGTTCATGGAATGGGACGGCAGAGATGTTTACAATTATGTAATAGGTTAGACAAGAAGCTTCTAGAAACGTTAAAGTCTCACCACAAAAGGTCATATTACATTACGAGGTGTGTATTGAGTACGTTGAACTCGCTCTGTGCTCACTCTCAGCTAAACTTCGTTGTATGAAGTGAAAAGCGAAAACCGCACAATATCCGCCTCCTCAAAGCAAAGATGTAGTACACGAGAGTCCGCTCGGCAAACAAAGTAAGTCGAGATAAAGACTGAATTATTCATCCGTATCGAACAAACAACTGGGGCTCGTCTCATACGCCCGATAGTTTTTGCTCTAGACGCTTTATAAATTCATGTTTCAATCTGTTTAGGAGGACTCGTGTATGTTGTGATTGCGACTACTCAATTGTCATAACATCATAAATAACGTTCGATTCGGCCGCGGAGCTGCCGCGTCCTTAGAGGAACTTGGGTGGCTGTGGCCTAAGAGATGGGAATGGAGTTAACCCGATTCAATTTCTTATCTTTTTCTCTCTTCCGTTTGGTGATGTGGTGATGTTGTGATGTAAAACTGAGTGAGTAGGATATGAGTTCTTGTAGACTATTTGCTCAACTGTGCTAAATTTCATTTCATAAAAGGTGTTCCGCTCGTCGTGTCTGTCGTCAAGATAAGTAATAAGAAGCACCCATCTATGTTAACCTGTACGAGCACTGAACGGATCTTTTATCTTCAATAAATCAATTATTATTATTTACCAAACCAAACTCCCGTATTAACCATATTAGTAGGATAGTCGGTAGGAAGGTTGGTTAATAGGTAAGAAGTGCATTAACCAAGTAATTTATATAGCATCAGATTTAGTCATTGCATTCTTTTTAAAACAATTTAAAATTAAATGCTTGCGTTTATAACAATTGCTTAGCCAAGTTATTTTTCGGCAAAAAGCTGTTGAAGAATGGACCCTGAAAAAATATAATGCTGTCTCTAGCAGCTTTTGACTTGAAGCTTCCTGCTTTATGTCACTCCATATGTTTACGTTTTGCCTTTTGTCGTATTCACTTCCCGGGACTCGGGCGCGGCGCACTCTGCCGGCTTACGGCGAAACTCTTTTATTTTGCAACTTATGTAACTAGATAAATTTCACCTTGACTGAATTTAGTAACTGGTTGTCGGATGTCATATCCGTATTATCGCTCGAGACTCTCCATCTCTAGGAACATTAAAATTTTACGTTATATCAGAGTAGGTAAAACACAGTCGTCATGGTCTTTGTGGTTTTTTTTAAATCTCCGGCTTAGAACCATAAATGATATTAAAATCGTTTAGCCTGGAGTCGCGGCCCGCGGCCGACGGCGTCCTAACAGTAGTAAAGAAGTCGATAGTTGTTTATGAGAGAATGTTTATCCCAACGTCCAGCTCCACGCCCAAGTCTCCGGGCGGATACACAAAAGGTTATTTGAAACTCTTTTGTTTGTATGGCGCGCTTCGCGTTTGTATTTACACGGCGCGTGCCACCTTGTTGCCAATAAAAACCGCTTCGACGTCCGACTGTTGCACTGACAACTATTTATTCAAATCACATCGTACAGAATCTCTAGGAAATCTGTGGACCTCGAATGGGCGTAATCTGTGTGTACGTTAATGTCAGTACGGTACTTTAGGCGAATTGTTAATCAATAATTATATTCTGACTCATTGTTCGATAAAATTATTTGCTCCATGAGTTTAATTTAATTTAAATTTAACTGTAAAATTATTCAGAATTAGAAAATCGTTGCAGGAAAATTGAGTGAAACGTAACAGCAGTTCAAAGAGGCACGCCGACAGTAAGCCGCTTATAGGAGACCGCGGTTCAGTCAGCCTGCTATAATACAGCATCGATTAATACTCTGCGAGCCTTCACTGGCGTCTGCATACATTCAAAGGACTTGTAAGCAGTTTCTGCTAATTGGAGACGGGGAAATCAAAAGGAGGGAAGAAACTGAAAGGCACACTACACCTACCTCGATACAATAGAAATGACTTTTTTTACTTCCATTAAGTTGACTTTTACTCCTGGCCTGACGATTACCTTGTTGTGCACAACTGAACAAACTTTCATGAACAGCTTATATCAAAATACAGAATGTCTAACAAATCGTTTGTTTGCATTCGCGCGGACGTGCTGTGTGACGAATCAATCAATTTTGAAAAATCGCTACATTTTTATTTGGCAGCGTTTCCTGAGTGGCTGCACACAGCCTACAGCCTACAGCGAGCAGCACAAACAACCGCTCGAGCCCACGACACGCGCCTCTTCTATTTCATAAAACAAAATTGTCTTTTTTTGATACTATAAATAAAACAAGACGCGTGACCAAGGGGTCTCTCTTCAGTTGTTCTGAATAAAAAGCTTTTCGAGCACCATTAGCTGTCATATGTAAAGGCTAAACAGACATGTAGAAATTTCTGCTCGGCCGCTGATAGAGCGTACGTCCCCCCCAGAGTGACATACAGTGCCCGGCTGGCGGCGCGAGGCGTGGGCCTCTCTCTGTACGGAACGAGCTTTTGTATAGGATAAAGGCAAAATAAAAGTAACGCATTTACGAGACGAGGGTCGCAGTTGTTTGTTCGATCCGGATGAATAATTTAGCGCTTATATCGACTCGAGTTTGTTTGCAGACGCCGCCCGGGGAACGAGATGAAACGGCACGAATTCTTTAACTTTCTTTACTAGTGTGAAGACATTCATTTTACGATACAAACCTTCGTAGTTCAAAACACGCAGCTCACATACGACATGGAATTTAAATAACATTATAGTAGTACCTTGGCGAACTAGCGAATAGATATAATGAAAGATTTAAGTTTTAGACAAACAGCAGAGAATTAAACTTCTAACTTAGAAAAATGGAACTTACTTGTCTGGCGAAGACGCCGCGCGCCCCGAGCCGGCATCGGCGGCGCCGGCGGCGCTCAGCGCGGACCTCGCGCCGAAGGTTTTAATCATTGCAGCTAAATTAAAAACAGTTCCCGGTACAACCAATGTTCATTTGCACTTTTATAATTTACTGTTCGTTTACAACAACGCCAAGAAAACCTTCGAGATCGTTTCAAATGTATTTGAAAAGTTTAAATTTATTTCCGTAAGGCAAAGTATAAGTTCCGTAGTATGGGGAACCGCCTGCTCCCACATTCCTAGTGTAACACTAAAACGATGAATTTGAATTCGTGCCACAAAACATTGGCTCGTTATCGGCTTCGACACGGCGCACAAATAAAAATGATTCATTGCATCGATACACCGATATATCTGCGACGGTATCTTTGGTGCGGATTTTGTTTTGTCATTGTGCTATCGAACGCAAAGTTTATGAGGCGACTCGTAACGAGCGAGCGCCTGGCTGCGTCCGCCGATGCAGCCGCCGCGCAGCGTTGCGCCGGACAACGACACTTGTTTTGACAAACACACGCAAACAGAAATATGAGAATATGCAATTTTATGGGCGCGATGGATCTTGGAAACATGTTACTATTGAAGTAAAGAATCACTTTAAAAATACTAGAGATTACATTTCTTTAAAGTTTATAGTACAAACATTATCTCAACAAAAGACCAAATTTATAAACAAAGAAAGTTTCCATTTAAAAAGTTCGATACTTCGTTAAATAACAAAATGAAACCGTCGCACTGCCTTAGGACGGTCGCACACGTTCTAAATACCAATGATAAAACCACACTTTCTCGTCCAATCGCCTAATTAATATGCAACTTTCGAGAAAGCCTCATGAATATGCGTCACTGCGGAGAGTTCTTCAGAGATGCTCCTTAGAGGTCGGTTATAGGTCATTCACAAGTTTGTTAGGTATACGCTCGAAGTAAGCATCGATCGTTTTACACAATTTTGTTTCTTCTTTACAACTCGCACAACTCAAGCGTGGCAGCGGCAGCGATGCCAATGATGTATTGATATATGGTATCAAATTCAAAATGAGGTAGATTGGTATGATCCAGTACTGGCTGACCGCAGCGTACGCTACTGCGTAAAGTCTCGCCTACTCACGTGTCTTCCCGCGGCAGCTTCACTGCGGGCGGCTTCACACATAATTGTGAATTATCAGCACGTGTCGGCTAGCAGCAATATCAAAGTCGGAGTCGAAGAAACAATCTTAATTCAAGTTTAATAATAATATAAATAAGTAGAACGTCACAGGGATTTTTTGTAATCATGAAATCCTGCAGTGGAGCGCTCCCGGGGTGAGATCGGCGGGGACAAGGGTGGAAAGACGCAGTCGTCCGAATGTTGGCCTCACAAACCAGATTACTCGATAATTCTCATCTAATCGCATCGTCCGCGCCACAGCTCCGCGGCGCCGCCGCTCACTTCATTCCCCTGCGCAGGTGCGACGTCAGAGATAACTTACTGAAATAGGATTATGAATTCAAGTTATGAAATTGTTTGAAGTCGCAAATTTTCTTGACTTAGTATTAGTTAAGCCGGCGCTGAATGCGCGCCGCAAACTTCACTCGTAAAACAGAACTTCACAAACATCACTAATTACAATTTGAATCTATTTAAATTTTTTGTAAGCGAACCTCACAACATTTCATTAATATTATTAGTGTAGTATAAATAAAAAATAAACCTTTTCAACAAATCATGACAACAAAAATTGACAAAGTAATCAAGTGCCTCCGCCACAACCTTTTAGCTCTAACGCAATAAACTATGATGAATGTAAAAAAAAACTTATTTTTCCTCTGTACCGGACGTCGGCTGTTGGGGTAACGAAATTAATTGTAACCGCGTTTTTAGATTAAACTCCAGGAATTCCTTTAACCGAGAGCCTTGAAAATACATCAGAGTCAAAAAGTGAGATTAAAAAAGTTACGATTAATCACGACGGCGCGTGCGCGGGAGAATTACATAGAATCGAGGCCGGCCGGCGAGCCGACGTCAACTCGCCCGCCTAAAACTATCACGTGTTATTAAAATATGTTGTTGAATTCTAAGACTTTTTACAACTTATTATTACTCTTCGTTCGATTATATCTACTCCACAAGTAAAGTAACGAAGCTATACCTAATTCCGAACTTTTCTCGATCATCGAAGTTTCGTGTGCGATAGGAAGCAAAAATAAAGGGAAAGAAAAACGCACGACTTGAGAATATGTACTCGTCATAGGTCGGAGGCACAAATCTCGACAACTAACGCAATGCAAAACGTGGACCGCTTTAAAGAATTGAATTTAGTTCGCAGAAGCAGCAACATTGAGGCGGCAAGCGCGGTCGGCGCGGCACGTGCTATCGAATTAGGTCAACTAAGAAGCCGGCCTATTGTGCGCCGGCGATTGCGCAGACATAACAAAAAATCAACAAAGACATGTCGCTGCTGTTTTATATAAATATCGTGAAACTGCGAACAGCCCACAGTTTGTTAGCCGCACGTTTACTTAGGACCTCAAGTAAGCAGTGGCTGCGTCATTGGCATACAAGTAGATGTGTCTATCTATTCTCTGCTCACGCTTCGTTTAGAAGTTTGGCACACGGCGATTGCTAAAGAGATGCTAAGTTTTTCCTTTCTTTTTCATTTTTTCAAGCATACACATTTCAAAATTATTTAATCACACAGACAGAGCTGGTCTCCCCAGACTGCACTAGCCAACATTCCAAAAATATCTTCGACCCACTGTTATTTATACATCATTATTTAAATACTAGTCCACCGATGCGCGCGACTTCGTCAGTGTCCAATTAAAAATTAACCAATAGTAGCCTTCCTCTTACATCGGCTAGCTTCCAAAAAACTCCTGTCATAATCTGTAAAGCCAATTCGGAGATTTCTGGCACCAGGCAAATGCGACCTTACGCACACAAGCAGACAGGTAAAAGAATAACTTTTAAGTAAAGCATTATATTCGCTTAACACATATTTGTAAACACTACAATTTTATTACTTGTACGTATAGGTTACAAATGTACCGCTCGGAAGTTATAGTTGAAGTAAGGTAAGCAGGGAGCGAGGCGCGGAGAAGTTGCGAGGCGGAGCGCCCGGTTCATAACAACGGATGGTATTAATTTCACTTGTTGAACTAAAGTGTTTTTAACGGTACACTAGCCTCTCGTGTACATTACATTACGACAGCGTTCAAATGCACTTAAATATAACACATTAAATCAATTATAAGTTTTGCAGAAGAATAACTTTACACGAATACAATTTGCAATATAAAGAACATATAAAAGTACTTATTCCTTAAAACATCTTACTAGTATACATACGACAGCTGGGAGACGGGTCGGTGGACAGGTGTCAGCAGATAACTCAAAAATGACTGCAGGGATCTGGATAAAAGTTACCACCCACATACATTACTGTTTGGAAAAGCCCAATTTTCTAATTTCGCCCGAACGAAGACTTAAACGAAAGTTAGTACACCATAACAGTACAGTTAATTATCACTATACGAATAAAAATATGCAAAAGTAGTTAGTTGTAACGATACTCAATTATTTCGATGACAAAAAAAAACACATGTACTTCGTCTTATTACGACAATTCCTCCGCAGAAAAGACAATGTTCTTAATTAAGTTGATACATAAGATGTACCTGATGACTACAACGTATTGCAGTCAGTTAAGTTAACCGAGCTCCCGGCGGCTGCAACCGCTTGTAGGTCTGCTGCGTCTGTGCGGCAATACATGCATCATATGTTCCCTTGTAGGAGGTGACGTAATGAAAAATGAAGTATTTTTTATTTAAATGTGAAAGTTCAAATGTTTTAATATGTTTACATTATCCTAATTTTAATTCTGAAATTTTTTGTACACAGAGAAAATGTGTTTCCCCCTAATTTAATAAAATAAACTCTTTACAGTTATTTAGAGCAGCGACTAGACACACGCTGTATGAACAACAGTTTAGTGCGGCACTGTCTAAGCCGGACTTTGATAAGTTCGTTCGCTGCGACCCTCCCGCCCGGCGCACCCGCCCCCCGCTCCTCGTCGGAGCCTCCGGGGACTCCTATACCCCAATTAACTGCCTTTACGACTGCATTTAAAGCACTGAATGCTGCAGCTCTAATTTACTCATTGCCCACTGTTGTTATTTCTTTGGAATTGATCTTTTCATTATTTTCTCAAGTCCAATATTATGTATCTTCAATGAATCAACTGAGGTGTCACAGAGTGCCAGGCGGTCGCGGTCACGTGCCCACTTTATCATGTAAAAGTTTCTTTGCAGTTCAACAGCAAAAATGTCAAAGTTAAAATACCGTGCATTTTTGGTGTCTTAAGCAACGGCATCGGGCGGCAGCGGGCAGCAGCGAGCCGGAGCACAGATTTAAAGCAGCTTTGCAGGAACTCTTCCGACTCATGAATATTCATACAACTACTTCGGAACTGCGCTAACAACGAGGACTTTATTTTAAATCGTCATCGGTTTTCGATGTAGGTTAAACTTCTACGTCGTTTGTAATCTACCTATCTCTCTCATCGCATTAAGAAAGTATTTTCATTAAACCGACTTATCATTAACTATTACAATATGAATAAAATGATTTCGTTTTGTACATATTGTTGCAATTATAATAATTTAAATAATTATTTCATATCAATTCATTACATTCAAACGATCATTGATGGAAAACTAACATTATTAATGCGGAAGTTTGAATGGTAGGGTGTTCGTCACCACATAGCTCCTGAACGACTTAACGCATCAGGATGGAATTTTTAATAGAGATATACGAAAGCCTGGAGAAGCTCCTTCAAGCTAAAAAAAACTTAATTAGTAGCCTTCGCTACTAATTAAGTTTTTTTTTAAATCCGCGCGGTCGTAGTCGCCAGTATCACTTCGTATAAAATAATCGTTTGCAATTTACAAACGAATAAAGAATTGAAATATGTTAAAGTTAATTTTGTTTGCAGCATTTATTTAATTAAGGGTGTTGAACATATTTATCGGGATATTTTCAGTTGTGTTAATGAGATTATCAATTATTGAACTTCTGTTTGATAAAATTGAACGTGGTACGAAAATGTCTGGCGGCCCGACGCAGCGAGCGGCCCGCCCGCGCCGGCGCAGTATAATTAGCTCAACGACCGCTAAATAAATTTAATTGGAGGGCTCGATCACTTCAAGTACTTGGACATATTATAAATAACCTGCTGAAGAAGTGGAACTTTAACAATATAACATAGTATGTGCCAACATTGTATGAGAGTACTAAAAATTTTACAGTTTATAAAATTAGAATACCTGTATGTCATAATAAGGAAACATATTTAAGTTACATGGTGATGTACGATGATGTTAGTCGCGACGGAAAGGCGATTCTTAAAAATGTTGTCCATCTGTTCTTACACAATGTCGCCTCTGTTCCCGATAATCTCTGGAACGGTTGGACCGATTTTGACGGGACTTTTACTGGAAAGTACCTTATGTGTGCAAAAGTATGTCAGGCTTTTTTCGCTTTTATTTACTTCAGCGCTGGCGGAGTCGCGGACAACCGCTAGTCGCTAATAATCCTCATATTATTATTATTATTATACATATAAAAGATACTTACTTAAAATAAACAGCATGAGTTGTCGATGTTTATTAGTGGGTAGTCATTCCAAGTGACTGGCGGGCAATGAGGCTGCGAGCGCAGCGCAATGAAGAGGGACAGGGCGGACACTCGGGTAACTAACGGCCGTGCGCCTCACCTACCTGCCTACCTCACTGCAGCCACTAATACAATTAGAGGGACGTACACGTATTGCGACTGCGACTGATTTACAGTTCCAATCTGTAACACGCACACATCGACGTGTCGTTCTAAATGGCCCAACTTGTATTTGATTAAAGTATGCGTTACCAAATAAGGTCAAAGGAGAAAAACTACAGTCGTTCAAATATATTTCAACAGGACCGCGGCTCGTTACACAACACGGCGCTCGCACCGCGTGGCGCCGGCCGTCGCGCGCTGAAGCAACATCGGGTCGTTGTATTGCAACACGGCATCTTGCAGTGTCAATTACAGCAGACACGGCCAGTGTTTATAGTTCACTGGAGAGCGGCGGCGATCCTTCCCTCCGCGAGGTTACAAGAAAAATTACACCTATTTATCCTCCGTTTAGATAAATCGCGGAAATCCTAAGATTCTGTTTTATGTAATATTTTAAAGCCGCTGCCGGGAGCCAAACGAATTATTTATTTACGAAAGTAATGTCTTTGAGCATCATGGCCGTGGAAAAAATAAAACAACAAATAGGTTGAATTTATATTCAACTCGTTTTAATGTCCTTCGCCAGAATGAGACCAGCAGCGGTGGAAGTTGAAGATCACGGCTGTTTAATACAACACACAAACAGTAAATGTGAAATGTCAAGATCCACTTTAGAATAAAATCTTAACTTTAACTTTAAATAATAAAAAAATTGAGTCATTTTTTGAAATGTAAAGTGTAACATCGGCTTCCCCACCCACAACCCACCGGCTTTAAATTAAAAAGATAAAAGTACAATATTTCGTAGCTCGAGGTCGGCAAGTTTCCGCTCGGCGCCAATACAATATGATTTGGCTCGGGCCGCGCTGCCTCTGCCGGCCACAATCTTTATCTTTCTGCTACATTAAGCACCGGCTTAGCTAAACTTTCACGACCACAACTGTAAATTAATATCGCTAACACATTTTCACACGAAAGCTTCTGTTTGCCTCTGAGACTAGACAATCCTGTGTTATCAAAATCGCGAGCCGGCTCTCGTGGTACTCTTCACTGAAACGATAAAAAGCTTCACTAATTAAGAATAGTTCTTTGTAAAAAGGCTCTTTAAAAAAACTATCGTCAGAAGTTTCCGCATATTTTCCATGTGTAAACTTACGAAACATTACGTTTTTTTTTAAATTCATTCTAAATATATAAAACAGCTGCCGCTCAATGCGCGTACACGGAATGCAAGAAGAATTTAAATCAAGCCGAGTTTAATTTATTTGTTGAATCAACGGAAACATTTTAGAAGAATGCCCTAATTAAATTTTCAAAGCCGCGCCGCCGCGCTCGCTGTTCGAAAATAATCATAGAAATCTCACAACACAAAACAATTTGAATATTATGTTCATTAATATAAAGTCATATTTAACTACAACAAACACTTATTCTTAAAAAACAATAGACAGTTTCTCGTTTAAGGAACTCTTTGCGAACTTTGCCTTTCAGTATCAGTTGAAGATGAGTCAAAATTAAAGTAGCGTTAAAATGAAATGTGCAAGAGGAGCCGTAAAATGAATTGCAAGGACACAAGTCTATATGATCTGTATCACGTCCGATCGCACGATGGCGTCGCAAAAGTAATTCTCCGGTATCGTGTGTACGGGCGCCGCGGGACTCGTGCAGCGCTGTTATGACACCGCCCACATTATGACACGCTCTATATGACACTTTCTATATGCCACATGGCAGACGTGCCACATTACGACACTCTCTGTATGCCGCTGCGCATGCATTCGCACTTACATTTTTAATCTGTCGAATTTATAGTCTGTGGCGCCCCCTGCGCTCAGTTGCGGCAATTTGAAAACAATACGGACGGAGCCGGCGAGAATTCGTTCTTAGGAACTGTTATGTTTTTATTACGTATGCGAAAATTCAATTTCGCGCGCCGGAGAAATCGTTAAGAGATAGCGGCGCACAAACAAGTGTTCTTTGTCGATACTTTGGGAATTCAATTTCAATCTAGCACATGTAAATGAGGGCCGCTCGTGTACTTGTTGTGCGAACAACTAAATTGAATACTATGCTGGGCGCCCGGCGCCGCCTGCCGCCTTCTACCGGTAGCGCTTCTAACAACTCCATCGTATTGTCTACCTCACAAGGAAAATACTGGCTAAAAATATTCCTTTGTAAAAAGCACGCATTACTTATTCAAAAAGTTCGTTGCTTCTTTTATTTCCAAGTTTAGACACAAATTGCAAATTGATACAGGCACGTGAATCTCACGCGAGCGAGCACGTGGACGAGCGTTCTACGAGTCGTGTAATTATCCCAAGGCTGTTGCGGCTTGCTTCTAGCGGGCGCGAAGACCCGCAAGTGATGGAATTATGTTTATTTTGTGCAACTTGCCATGTGTTTCTTTTTGTTTCCTTTAAAGTTTTTATGGAAAATTTTGTATGTATTCAATATATTGTTTGCGGGCGGACGCAACCATACTCATTGCATCATTCAATATAATATCTTGTAAAGATATTCGATTCATATTAAGTCAAATTTAGTTCAAAGGGATGTCTTATATATTCATAGACATCAAACTGCTAAACAGAATTTATAACTTGATCCAGCTTAGTATAATAAAGCAGGAGTAACGCGGCACGGTCCGCTGTGAACTTAGATAAGCAGTTTGCGTCGCGAGCCGCCGTGCGCCCGCCCGCCCGGCGAGCCCGCTGCGCCCGGCGAGTACTCTTACAATCAATATTTAGACTACGTAGTGGTACCTCTTGGGGAGCATACAATCAAAGACTTTTAAATAAGTTGTCTTAAACATAAATCTTGATTGGGCGAAGCTTCCACTCTAGCTACAAGTGTGCGAGCAACTTTCTTTGCTTGTTTGTAATTTCATTAAACACTATGAACTCTACGAACACTCGGCAGTCGCTAAAATGGATCTTGTTAAGTTCAATTTCGCACAAAATTAATTGTTTTTTTTAATAAATATGAACGATTTATATTTGCTATTTCTTTTTCCGATTCTCGCTCCGCGCAGATAGTTGAAATTAATTTCGCTTTAAATAGCGTGAAATTATTCGCGCGGCAGGAGACGTGCGGCGTGCAGCAGGAGAACGCAGCAATTAATTCAGAATACCGGCCGCACCCACTCTGTCTTAATAACTCAACGCTTTACGAACACAATGAAATATGCATAAAAGAATTTCAATTTTATTGCCGCTAATGAATTTTTATTTACCTGTTACACGATTTGAAATATTTTTAATAACTTTTTTCAACCAAAATTCAACGCCACGTTTCTAGGCGGCGAACACCCACTACTAGTACTTTGTGTGGCAAGCGGTCCTTTGTAACTGACACGCAGTCTAAAGAACTTTCATTTAATCACGTTCTGTATACCGGGAACTACTTATTTAAAAAAAACCTTTCATTTTACGCCAAAGCTCTAAAAGCAAGGCAGTACTTGTTGCTCGTTAATAGGTCCGCTTGGACTTTGAAGGTTTTTGCCAGAATATCTGTACTATTGTCGATACTATTTTAAAAAACTACGCAGACGAACACAAAAGCACCCGCTTTCTTAATTCAATGTTAAGTTATACCTACTTCTTGAAATAAGGGCAATTCCAACACTGAACATCTTGAAAAGTCTAAGTTCGCCATCGCTGCGAACCTGCAATCAATCCCGGCTTCACCAACATTATCTTTTCCCCGCCACTTTGCCAAAGTACACAACCACACAGAAGTTGCAAACTTTGTTTTATCATGTTTAACGACGTGTTTGCCTGAGACGTTTTAGAAGCTGTCGATACGATCTCAAAACGACATTGGAATTTAAATTATTGAATTAATAAAAATGTCACACTTGATTAATCCCGAATTAAAAGCTATTTGTTAGTAAAAGGCATTTTAAATCCAGTCAACTGGAAAAGGAATTCGGGCAAAAACCATTAAATTTAATGAGATACTTTTGTCAAATTTTCTTTAGAAATCGCTCCGCAGTCATTTCTAACGGCTATTATTAGAACCGCGCGCGGGGCGGCCGTTTCACTAATTTGCAATCGTTTTTAATTGGAATCGTATTTTGCTGGACCGGGGCAAATTCCAAATTCGTTTATCCTCTAGTTTCTGTAGTGGAGAACTACTTTGTGCTTTTTGTGGATATTAAATGTTCTTTTGTAAAGAGTGTGGCATTCGCTTTATTTGTTTTATTCCCGGTCGGGGTGATCAATTGTACACAGTGGGGACCTGAAGTTCAAGTTACAAAATGAAAAGGTTTTGGTGTCCACGTTGCCACAGCCACTTTACACCAAAGACTACGGAAGCGGCATTGTTTATGAATAAAACAATTTATCCCGCCAATAACCGAATAGAAGCGATAGTTTTCGGTCTCCTATCGGCAGCTACCGCTGGCTGGCGGGCGGGTAACTGCCTGCAGCGTTAGTCTCGGCGCCGCCTCCGGTCAGACCGAAATAATCGTTAAGCCGTGTCGAGGTTGCACTCGCCTCCAAATGGACGGTTCGGGTAACTATTCAAACTGTTGAGAATCGAATAGATTTAATCTTAATGATTTGCCGTCCGCACTCTCTTGTAAACGTCCTTGGCTTTATTTTTTTATACAATTTTTCTGATATCGGTTTCCCGTTTCGTTTATTCGTACAGTTGAATACAGTGAACAAACTCGGAACTTGCCTGCAATGCGGCTTCATCTTTTGATTTACTTTCTAATAGATTTCCATTATACATGGTTCTAAGACACATCCCTTGTTGCCATGTCCCATTGTGTATCGCATATTGAGAACTTAATTGAATACATAATGAAGTGGGAAGCGACAGTTGTGGAAGTTGGTCGGAAGCTTTAAGAAGGTCAGTTCGGTAAGCTGTCCCCGGTGCCGCGCCCAGCCGCGCCCGCCCAGTCGGCCCAGCGCGGCGAGCTCCGTGCAACTTTAATTGACTTGACAAAGTTTCGGATTCGAAGCAGACTTCCAAACTAGTCACTTGTCATTGCAAGTCACTGCGATTAATGAAACATTCTCAACCATGTCCTAAAGATTTTTTAATTCGTTCTAGATCACGCAAGAAACATGTCCTTGTGATAGTCGGGCAAAAACATCGAGAAACAGTGATATTTAGCAACGTCACGAGTTGCAGAAATCCAGCAGAAAGTAGGTCAGTATGACGTCCGTACATACACACGTACATAGGGACGCACTTGTTCGCGATGTTTTAATGAACATAATTGAGACAAGCAGCTGACGGCTTATTTCATTTACCTACAGATGTTAATTAAAACGGCAAATTTGAGGCGGTACTAATGAGCGTATTATTGACTCCTCTTATTTACTGTAATGAATTGTGTTCTCGAGTTTCTTCCAAGGTCGTTGCAGGCCGGGCCCGCGGGCGGGGGGCCGCGTCATTGATACTAATGAAAAAATCTTTTTCATATTTAAAGTGTACCCTAATTATGCTAACGAATTTACATTTAAATACGCTGCCATTTTCTGTATGTTTACATTTTTTCTTTTCTCTTTATTTTATAAAATGTTCATTACGGACTCTTTCTTTTTACACCGTTATCCGAAGGAGCCGTCTCGACGTAAAACAACAACCGTCGAATTTTTATAAAGCAACATTGTTTTCCACGTTACTCATTACAATTGCCGTATCTCTTTCGAAAAAAGGAAAGTAAAATGAGATACGAATTACAGGACAATGGAGCGACAAAAATGTTCTGTTTGTTTAACTTGTGCAATTGTAACATATTATATTTATTACACTTTAGTATGAGCTTGTATCGAATATATTAAAGTGATCCATAACGTGATATCCATAACGATTACGAAATTATATCCAGCGCACGGAACTCAGATAAGCACCCTGCGCCTGCACCCCGAGCCCGCACCCCGCGCTCGTTGAACTTTACGAATTAGATAAGAATTAACACGATACGTCGCGGGCATGCTAACGACACGCGCGCCGCGAGCCCCCCACGACCGTCGCGTACTTTACGAGGCAATGTGAACAGAATCCTCACGCGGCGAACAAGCCCTTATTCACTGAGACGAAATTATAATGATACCTTTGACATTTTAGATATGATAGTATGTTAAACAATTACAAGTTATAGAACTAACTAGATGATTCCCACGCGTCGCCGCACTGATGTTGATAGGACATATTTCATACGACGACACCACCACACCACGACACTACGACACCACGACACCACGACACTACGACACCACGACACCACGACACCACGACACCACGACACTACGACACCACGACACCTAGCTGGTGATATAAATGTTTACTTTACTTATTTAAAATGAGTTTCTAATTTCAATCTCAAATTCTCTTCCAATCTCAGGAGTAACTTGGGCGGAAGCTTCGCAGCCGCAAGAAAGTTTTAAGCGACCAGAGCCACTCGACAATTTCTCGACGCCTAGTTTTAGAATTTAATTACCGATTAGGATTTTGTTGGCTACGAAGTCAGCGAGTTTTCAGGTGCTTCCGAAGTCTGACCAAACGGCGCCCGGCTGCGCCGCACCTCTGACGACCAATAGCGATAAGTTTCTTTCTACTTCAATTTTTTATTAAAATCTTCATATAATAGTTTTTTTGAATAAAACATCAATTTTCGTTTCATAAGAAAAATAGATTCACTTTTAGTAATACCTCATTGCAATGTTTCGTTATTTCCGTTTAAACAAAAACTACATAGAATCCTTACCACGCTTTTCGCGGTCGCTTCCTTGGAAAATGATGGTGTAAGTACACAAGTTTGATAGTACCTCACACATAACTGGTCTCGTGTATAAGATAGTTTAGGTATTAGTTACGCAGGCTAGAGTGGGGCACTCATCAAAGCACCAAAAATTGTACGTTCTAATTAAGTAGCGACCTTTGTGATTGCTCCCCCCGGTGCGATCTCGTGCGGCCCTATGCGATTTCAGCGAGATCTCGGCGTGCAGCCTTAATTGACTTGGCCAAGACTTGGATAATTTTGCGTATTGAGCCGCTCTCATGACACGAGGCAATAACATTATTCATGACAAACCTATGAGCTGATTGTTCGTAGATTGCAATCAGAAACAGATATCGAGGAGTACAACTGCTCACACATCGCAGGCCGACAAGAGTGGCGCACTTGTGCGTCTAAAGAGCTAACCCTAGCCACTAAGCCTCTAGTTTAACAGCAAACTTTTACTTTATAATTTTACTGCCATAGTGTCCATACTTTGCTTCACA
Source organism: Papilio gigon (assembly GCA_027563995.1). Taxonomy (NCBI): domain Eukaryota; kingdom Metazoa; phylum Arthropoda; class Insecta; order Lepidoptera; family Papilionidae; genus Papilio; species Papilio gigon. Next base: position 9,484,005 of record JAODUI010000001.1, on the reverse strand, counting down.
ACGTATGAAACCTACGGCAGGTGGCGCACACCGCTGCAATCTCTGTAGACTACGAACAATCATAACGTAATCATAATTTCTGTTTAGTAATATTTTTATTTCAATGACACGCCAAAGGTAAAATATCTCTAATATATTTTAATAAGGTTTGTTAAACGCTGGCACAAGAGAAATGCACCGAAATGAAATGTACAATTTCGTCGGCAGTACACCGTGCTAGCTTAGTCCAGTTGCGGTCCATTCTTTTCTATCGATACAATAATATTCTGCTTAAAGTTACGCGCGAGAGAAATTGTGTTTCAATTTTCGAACACGGAGATGTTTAGGAGCTTGTACAGCTTCCTCGGTGAATGTTTCCAATTCTTTATTGCACTTTAACTTGCAAGTTATTTCAATTGATGTAATAATGTATCTGGCAAGATTTGTAAAAATCTACAATAAATACTGAACTTCAGGCAGAAAATTTTAAGATAGAGTGATAAAAGTTTGAACACAGTTACTAAAGGATAGCAACTGTACAAGAAAAACTGCGAAATTTCACCAAAATTTATTAGATTTTTAAAAGAAACGCGATTAAGTTAAATGTGGAAATTCAGTCAATTAATATGGGTTTTTCTCCGAAGAATTACCAAGAACAAAATCGTATTTCTCTAAACCATTAAAACACACAAAGTACGATGTTAGTGCGACTCACCAGCACCTCGCCATCAACAACTAATTTCACCGAGGGACGTACAGAGTGCACCTGTGTTGCCACTTAAGGCTGTACTCGTATAACTTTACGTGTAACTTTATCGACGGAGGCCATCGGAGTGTGGCACTGCCTTGCAGCACCTAGTGGACCGGTGCTCGTGTGGTGTGGGTCTACATTGTTACATTTACCAGTTGTTTATCTAACAAGTTTGTTTATTTAGTTTTTATTCTATTTTTGTCAACATCATTAATTTCAATCTGCAAGGAGAGAATGAAGCAGTCAGCTTACTTTATTGATCACATGCTTTTTCAATTTAATTCGAGAAGAGCCGGGCTTTAATGAAATTAATAAACAATAGAATAGGAATAGATAGGTAATAAAGCGCTGCATGCAATTAATCTGTGAAATTTGTCAAAATCGTCTGCGCTGAGAAGTTTGTGGAGTTAATTAAAGTTCTAGACAGAGGGCGCTGTACAGCGTAGACGGACTATTCTCAAGATCACCTCTCGATGTCAGCACAAATATACTTGCCTGGCGTTAAAACGGCTCACTTACTTGACAATAATAATTTGAATTTAGCAACATAAAAAAATATTATTATTATTTATATTAACATTTCATTTCACTTTCTATAATTCTCTCTGACGATTAAATAAAAAGCTTGCACATTCATTGAAATTACATTACCATGCCAAAGTCTCAGTACAGAGTTAATACATATAATAGAATTAATCCCTTAAAATAAGAAATAAATCAATTTCGGACAAAATAACGACTCTCTCAGAAAGTGCTCCTCCATCCGAAAAAAGGTCGAACCCAAACACCGGCAAATGTCCTGGAAAGATAAAGAACAAAAAGGGCAAGAACGAATGTTAAAGTCAACTTCATAATAATATTAAGGAGCCGGATTTTCCTGCGCACTTTGACAGAACATGTCCGAGAACACATCCAGCAAAGCTGTCGAGCACACGACGCAGCGACACAAACAGACTGTATTATGTGTGATTTGACATTGACAACATTGTTTTTTAAAAGTTCCCCTTTACAACTTCAATTCTGATCAATTACTAAAATTAACAGATGATTGCGCTCGAGGCCCACTAATCGTTACTTAGTCTATTAAATCCAATCAAGCAAAAAAGTAATTCTGTCAAGAGTCATTAAATTTAATGAGTCCCTTCTGCCCCGCTCCCCGCGCCCGCCCCGCTCCCCGCGCCCGCCCCGCGCCCGCCCGTCACACGCAGCCTTTTAACGAGAATCGTTTTAGCTGCGCCGTCGCCCGCTACACTATTCCGTTATCCCATTTAATTGGAATTGTATCTGAAAACTAATTTTGTTTCGCACCTTTACTGGTTTTATTTAAATTACAATACAAACACTAAAATCATCCATGATTCCCTACGTAACAAGTACAAAGTAACTCCGCGTACTTATTATCAAGAAAACGACGACAAAAAGTAATGGCACATAAAGCAACACTTGCGTATATTAAAAAATACAGTGTGAAGGTTTACAAACTTGCAACGTTATTTTGTTAGTGCCGAAGTGAAGTTCGTCATGGCATGTGGCAGACAGATCTTTATTTTGGCTATTTATCGAGCGAGGGCGGGCGTGAGACGCAGAGGGTGACGATAGTCGTCCCGCGACACTCGCCCGCGACGGAGGACCGCAGTATATCTACTTACTAATGGATTTATAATAGATAAGCTGAGCGCACGTTAAACACAAATGTTAAATAAAATTAAATGAAAATAAACAGTACCATCTATTCGCCTAAGCGATTAGCTCGATGATAGATTAATAAAAAATTGTTTTGTAATAATCTGACTCGATATCACTGCTTCGCAATACGCGACTTTAAAAGTATTATGTGAGGCGGCGCAAGAGGGCGAAGTAATATAAAGTAGTGAGTACTTGTCCAAACTGCCCGCGATCTCCTTAACGCGGCTCGTAAACCATTCCGGCCGACTCGACGCCCCCAAATTTCAGTACGCACAGCTTTAATAGAAGGCCTTAATGTCATTTTACTTGCAGCAGCTTTACTTTTATGGTGGCACGAACCAACACATTTGTTATCTGTTAATACTGTAAACATTTTCTTCAATAACACGTGAAGAAAACGTTTGCATACTTCTTAACGTTTTCCTATTCAATTTTTTTTCTTTCATGCTCCATACTTTGGTCCCAGGTGAAGGTTAGTCACGTATTCGTAACTAGATACTGTTTAAACGTTAACTTCAAGCGTAAAAAATAAATACACTTTGATAGCTAATAAACAGTTAAGCGACGGAGTCTCATTTGTTAATTCACTCCACTCAAACATAAAGTGCAACACCAGACTCTTGAGAATGTCGGCAACTTGATGCATTGCCGAATAAATTAAGCCCGCGCGCGTTTAACTTGCAAACGTGGCCGCCTGCTGGCTGCCGGCCGCTCCGCCGCCGAGCTTTAGGTCAATCGATTATAAACTTGGAATTACATGTTCACTTACATCTGTGTTCATCGCGCGCGTCGCTTTAAGAACATGTCGACTACCGGCCAAAGAAACAGTCAAGTAGTAACTTGACTTCGCTCTAAATAGCGCTTTCTCTATATCTCTAGATAAAAGTGTATTAATTTTATATAAACGCGTGTAATCTTCTTTTAACAAAAACTACGTGGAAGCAACAAAGTGCAAGGGCGGTGACTGGGCCGTACCCCAATTTAAAATCCATTAGCGATTTAAAATATCGTCCCGTTCCTCCGGGGGGTCATCTCCGGGAGATCAGCGACCCGCCTCTCCCCGCGCTCGCCCCCGCGTGGCAAACTTTATGTCCAGGCCAAAGATTAACACTGCGCGAACACTGAATCTCAATGAACCTTAAATCGAAACTCCTCCTCGCTGCTCCATCCTTGACAAACATTATTTCTTTACAAAAATCCAGTAACAAGATGTATGTAAGCAGACGCAGTAAGACAATACACATTCACACATTACACTCCATTACTTCAAAAACACAGAGAAAACTGTAAACTGTTCCACACAATCACGTTACATATAAGAGACGCCTTAAGACTGGTGACGACACTCACCCGCGGGAGGAGCCGATCCATCGAACATATCCAACATCTCCGCTACGAATACAATATTGGAACAGTCCTGCTCGGGCAGCTCTTTGAAACTCGATTAATAAATTATTTTTGCACGCAGACGAATTCACTGGTTCGAGATTTGCCGCAAAATGTTTAAATGAGAAGCTAATTAAGGAAATTGCGACTCCGGAGGTCTTTAAATTTAATTCCTTTGATGGATTATTAGAAGGGTTTTAAATAGACAGCATTAATTAAATGTTTGAGGAATTTCGACTTATGGCGGGCCTAATGGAACTTTTGAATTCTTCTTGATGTAATCTACATAGCATTTCAAAGAAATTACGTTCAGCAGTAATAATATCTGGCACCGTTACTAGTACATAACATGAATTATTAATAACGCTACAAACTGCTTATATTTTTATTGAACACTAATTGTCGCCCGCCACTCCGTCCTCGCGGAGTTAGTATACAACTTAATTACCAGCCTGCGTGTTGTTGCGGACAATGTTCTACGTCATTACAGACTTTCGTCCAGATCCATGAAGCCGTTAAGGAGATACATGCTGGCGATCCAAACTTACGCAATACTATTCCAGTATCATTAATATTAGTGGAAGATTTGTAAAAAATGTACAAACAACATACAAAAAATAATAAAACTACCAAAGTATTTACAAAATTAATCCTCATAAAGTTTATGATCAGCTCACAAACTTACATTGCTCTGTCGCACTTTGATGTACGTTGAGGCACAGTTAAATGCATGTGAGCAGGTGGGGAGATCGGAACCCTATTTTGAGTCATTAACAATGCAGGCCCACTCTGGAATTCGAACCTTTTTGGGGACACCTCTTTAACATTTGATGTCTAAGCCTTTGACGACCTCTAAGTGAATTATAAACTAAACCTTTCTGTTAATGTTATACGAGCAAACGTGATACGTTTACTTGGTTATTTAATGTGGCGCTCGTGGCGTGCGGCGCTGCTGGCATCGGACCTAAGCGACGGTACACCCAAGCAAAATGCAAAGTAACAAACTCACAACATTAAAGGCATTAGAAAGAACGACTGTCAGGTGGTATCTACGGTGCTACGCCGCCGCTACGCGCTACGCCGTAACCTTTTATGTTCCCTAACTACTTACTGTTCAACGGCGCCTCGGGTTTGTATTATGTTAAACTTTAAAGATTCTAATCGTACATTTAATTTTATTAAATTGTGATGTTAAAACCATTTTATTTATAAAGCATCCACACAGTGCAATATAAAAGAAAGAAATCAGCAGTTTCGTAGTTGCGCAAAATATGAATTAAAAGTGGAAAAGTATTTGAACAGGAAACAAGCGCTCGGTCGCCGCAAAAGCAGATTGGATTTATGAAATTACAGTTTGTAAATGCCTCATCCGATTGTAATGTCCGGTTCAAAAGCGATTCAGGCGGCATTCGGTTCACTAAAGTGTCCATAATCCCCGGCGAGCCGACACGCCGCTGCCGGGGCCCGAGCCGGCGCTACCTGGATGCTTCCAATAATGTCAGTCGCTTACACAAATCGAGCGGACTATATCACAGCTTCTACTTGAAAGTAAACGAGATCTAACATTTATTTGTTACACCTCTCTCGTTGCTCCACATTGCAACATGCCGTTACTCTGACGCGGAAAAGCTCTAGTATGAGAACCCGTCCATCATAAAAGATGGACGGGACTCAACCAAGGGAGAGTCAGCTTGGGCCCATTTAGAAAACAAAAACTTAAAAAGTCAGAGCACTGAGAGCGATGCCAGCTAAAAACTAAGAAGTAAAGAGATGGATGTCAACGCAAGGCTGTATGGTATTTCATACGGCCAAACGTTAAATGAGAGCAAGAAATGGCGACCCGCATTGCCCTCAGCTCCGAGGAATGCACCTGGCACAGCGGCCAAACAGCCGTTGTGTCACTCAAATAAATATTTAAATACACTTTGAATGACAACATCCTGGACATGAGCGCGGGACGCACTGGGTGGTACGAGTAT
>JAODUI010000001.1:9450279-9472428 GCA_027563995.1 Papilio gigon | reverse complement strand
GATTTAATTTGGAAAGTACGGCACTGTATGTCGCGTCGCACTCATTAACATAAACACGGAGCCTTAGGAGTTACTGCTAGAATTAAAAGCTCGTTGTGCGATGTGAGGTCGGAACGTGTCGCCGGCCTTGCTCTCTAATTGTAGAGAATCTCGAAATAAATAGAATTAATGATTTTTGCGCCTTTCGCGGTGCTGGTGGCAAGGTGTTCACGCAATGTTATCATATTTTATTTATGTTACATATTGATTGTTCCATCAAACGTGTCGAAGTTAGCGACGTGCGAACGAATAATAAATGTTAGTAAAAAATTACAAGAGAATTAATGAAGACGAGATTTATCTTAGCAAATAACATATTCATTAAGACAGTTAAGATTCTGTCATTTAAAATTATTTACCTTTTGGCAAAGCCGTCCGCGCGGCGCGGTTCGCGGCGGGTACGGTTAATTAAGTCCTTATGAATATATGATTTAGTACTTCAGTCAGACCTCTTAATAAATCTATTCCGGTTAATCTTACCAACTAATTAACCATTCCATTTGGGGTAAACTTAAATTTGATATACACAAGTAAATTACGCGGCGTTATCAAATTTAAAGCTGCAGGGAGTCGCACAACGCACAGCGCTCTCTGGAGGTACGCGCGCTCCGCCGCATTCCGCAGCAGTGTTGGCCACACAATGGCTTTAGCACCAATAGGCCGAACTGGAACGCAAAAACATGCAATAGTGTTTTACCTTTTCGAGAAATGACATGATTCGTTACAAGGCCGCGTGCGTCAGCTCCACATTAAGTATTCCTAGTAAAACAGAAAACAACGAGAGCTAAACTTAACCGATTCTAACTGTGGAAAATTTAAAATAATGTTTAAAGTTGTAATGTTACAAAACTATGACATACGTGTAGTGCGCGGCACGTTCGCCAGCCGCACGATGTTCTAAATGTACACGCACAAACATTGAATACGCGAACAACTCTTTCTGCATTTAAAATTGTTTCATTATCGCGCTCGTACAGTTTGCAAAATAACGAGTGGAGGAGTGGAGCGTATACTGGCATTGTTGCGCTCACGGCCCACTCGACACGCATTGTGGCCGCACAGGCACGGGCGCAGGCTGGGCGCGCGGCGGTGCACGGAGGCGCACGGGGGCACACGAGGCTATAGGGACCTCACTCAGCATGCACAATGGCCGTCCGAGGGCGCTAGCACTGCGTATCAATCCAGATACAATATCATCGCAACGCAGTTCGACTCTTGGGATAAGGCTTTGCTCGTCAACAGGCGAAGTACATTGTTACAGTGCAATGAGAGGGTCGCACACACTCGCCAGCAGGACTCACGAATGCAACAACTGATTTAAATCGTCTAATACTGTAGTCATGAAACTTTATCAAATATGAATCCGTAAGTTGCTCAGTCCGTGTTACTCAGGTAACTTTACTAAATGTGTAATCTCTTTACGACTCGGGGACATTTAATGAGCACACTAGCGCCATAGCTCTCCACGTGTAGCGGACTGAGGAGATGAAATTAAAAAGAAGTAGCGAAAGCAGTCGCACAGCTGCCTGGCGGCGGTGTGAACTCGTAAATTAAATTATTGCGCCGCGGCACCGGCTCGTTAATACTACCTTTTATATATATCTTAAACATTCATGTCTTACCCACCTGCTCGCCTGGGAATCTTCCTCGCGAGGAAAGATAACTGTAACTAAATTAGTTTGCTTTGAGTTGGAAATGTACTCTAAAATTGAGTACATACATTTAAAGCTAAGCCACTTCATATTTTCTAAAACGGAAGTGGCCCCTGACACCTTCTTCCCCCGAGCCGGAGAATGTGGAAGTAAGAAAATCTTTATATGTTTTTTGCTTATTTTCTAATTAACTTTTAATATTCGCAGTTCTCTTTGGGCTTCAAGTATTTTCGTTAATTGCAGCAATTCGTTAAAATGCTCAAGTCCCCGCTACGTGCACGACTTTGCTAAGTCAATTAAAGTTGCACAGAGGGCGCGCCTGTCGTCGGCCGGGGACAATTTAAGAGATCACTGCTTTATCGGGACTCGCTCTGTGTTTTCACAATTAAATAAAATTGTGTAGTAAATTTATTACTAGAAAGGAGAGCGAGCTGCTCGCGTTGTATAGTTAGTACAAATGTAGAAAATTTCATTTTAATGATAAAAACATTTCACGTTCTCTATTTGTAACTGACAGAATGGAAAAGAATAACGTCTACTCAAGACTTGTTCTCCGACTTGGACTACATCTCAAACATTACACAATTTTGTCTTAATTTTCGTTTGTCTTTAGTGTATAAAATGCATTTTTAAAAAACAAATTATTTGTAATATTTAATTTAAATTTCTTGAATTTAAAATGTAAAAAGTATCGCAGCCGGTAGGATTCGAACCTACGCTCCCAGAGGGAATCTGATTTCGAGTCAGACGCCTTAACCACTCGGCCACGACTGCTACAGTACGCGTACTGAAATTTCATAGCTGGTTTAACGCTTGAAATCATCAAAAAAAAAACTGTCGGTTTCACAAACCATCATTCGACTTCGATATCTCCCTCTAACACTGTCATGCTTCCTCTCTATCTTTCTCAATGATAACTTGAATCTTCAGCGCGACTATGGGGATAAATCGCTGTTGAGTATAAAGAGAAGACTTAAATATAAATACTAGGGGCGATCCCCGGTGCGCTTCGTGTAATTAGTCAAAGCTGTTCCGGCGCACAGCGCGACAGCACGCTCTGTCCCCGTCTCGCGCCGTGTCCCGCAGCGAGCTAACAAACGAAGATTGATCGCGCGACCTTAAGCCCTTCTCCTCTGCATAAAACGCATCATTTTACTGCAACATGCACTCCTATGACATTCTATCAAGTCCATGTTTTCATTGTTTAATATATTCATATGTGTAATGCTGGCGTGTACAGAAGTGCGCGGCTCCGTGGCGAGAGCTTTTCATTTGTATAACTCTTTGCTGTATATTTATTAACCGAACGTTGACAGTTGTGTGAGCATTACAACAGCAGGTAAATCAAAGTGTAGATTAAAGAAAAGAAATGAACACATAGAAAATGGTCCCGAAGTTTAATTACCTTCAGCATTAGGCCGGCACCGCTTTTGTTGCTTTGCAAATAAATGGGCGGCCTACACAAATAGCCATAGTTTGGCTATTCCATTATTACTTCATTACGCCCGACGAAACAGGGTGTAATTAGGTATTGTTTGCCTTAATGATTAGCAGCGCCCTGCAGGTAATATCATGTCTAATGTCCCCTTATTAAAATTCAACTGTCACGTAAATAGAATACATAGGCAAATCTAATTTCTAGCAAAATAACCTGCGACGAGAAATGTTGTATTAATAAGATATTTAAAATTACCGTTTTGTCCAATTCTGTCTGCCGCAGTTACACTTTGACACACGTTTTAAGTTAAATAAACAGAATGTAATATTTACAACAAACAGAATCTTTAATTCTAACATTACAGCCACGTTTATAAACGGTTCCACATAGCCGTGTTGTTATTTCTCAACAATACAAAGTTTGAAGCGGCGATCTTTGACCTTGTTCAAGTCGGCCTTATCTTCTCAACCCCTCGCTGCTTTACCTGCTTGTACGACATGACAGTAACCTGCTCAATTAATTTGGCTTCACTCACTGACTTTACTGTTCTCAAACTTTCCATGTTTCTGATTATGCTTCTAATAAAACTGTCATGTTCTCATTCAACTTTTAATTTTTAGACAATCTAAGAAACTTTTGCTGCCCTTAAGGCCGATGAAAATTTGGTCCGACCTAACAGTGTTACATTACATTGGCTTGTTTTTATTTAATGTCGTAACTTTTGAGATATCGTGTCTGCGTTGACAAGTTGTGTATTTGTATTGAATATTTTAAGGTCATATTCGTAGAGATGGTATCATATAACGACACCGAATCGTAGCATCTCGTAGCACTGTTAGAGTGCTACGAAATTAAATTCAATGAACGATCTTTGTTCATGAGTAAAGGAAGCTCTCGGTAGAAGACGAGCCATTGATGTCAGGAGCAGTTGCCCATTCTTCCGACTAAATTTGACATCCTTTCATTCAGTTGACGTAGCACCGTTCACGGCGATACCAGGCGGGAATTCATTTACATATTTGTATAATTTTATCAAATAAAATTAATTTTTTGCAAACATTATTTAAAAATTAAGTTAAGCGATGATTGAATAGCGACAGTGCGTCACAATGTATTCCAATTTCTCTTTGTATTATAGTTAATATTCATTGAAAGCCTGAACGAAATTAACTTCAAATTGTTCTTCTCATATGCAAAAAGTACAAAAAGCAATCCTCGTATTCGGCTCAATCGCGAAACATTAAATATTCATAGAGATTAAGTTAAAATACTCGACGCAGAGAGCCACCCCCGCCCCCGCCCGCGCCCCCGCCCCCGCCCGCGGCCCCGCGGGCAGGCGGGCAGGCGAGGTGTACAGCCCAGCGAACCACAAATCCCGGCTTTAGATAATTAGTTGAGTTCCCTTTTGATTAACTTTTCACGTTCATATTCATAAAGATCAACTCGTGCGCCGGCTTTTCGGATTATCATAAATGTCACTTTGACTTCTAACACTCAGAAGTCACGCTATGTGCGACTGTTGCGTCTCCTCCCCTTCCCCGCTTTAGTTGGCATGTGGAAGTGTGAACTTCCCCGTACAGTTTTACCTTCAAATCGTAAAAATCATACACATGGGTATTGCTTATTAAAGGACATGTGTTTTGTACACTAGGACGTGACAACTGCACGGTCGCCTCGCGTGCGCGCGGCGACGGCGCAGCGATGATCCGCTTTACATGGAACGTTATCCGCGGGTATTGTTGACTGCGAGTATTTGCACATTAAAATTTCCGAGTCGTTTAATCGCAAAGTCAATGCGTGCCATTAATTTGTCATTGCGAATTGCGCAATTCATTACTTTTAATATACGATGGTTTCGTCGACGAAACGTAATAAAACGAGATGTATTTATTTCCGAGTTCGCTCGCACGTCATATGCGGCATATAATTAAAACGAGCCGACTGAATGCTTCGTAATTTTGGATTTATTTCTGATATAATGTGTTCTGCAGATCCATAGACAAACATTCGACGTTAGCAACTACAAAGGCAAGTGATTTCACAACATCGAGATTGTACCGCACCCGCACTAGAATGTTGTTCCACACAATTGTTCGCATTCTGTAATAAAAACTGTACTAACACATTCTAAAACCGTAAAGAACACACAGTGAGCTGTAATGAGCTATGAGTTTAGATAAAGGCTTGCAGCGAGGCGCCACTCAATAGAAACTCAGTAGCTCTTCTGGCAGCTTACGAGCGCCTTTGAACATTTCATAAAGAAGAAGTTCAACAAAGATATTACAACGTGCCGAGATAGTATGGAACATGCTTAATACAGTCATGTTGGTGCGTCAACAAAACACTCGCTAATAAGCTATTATCATAAAACGTGCCGGCACATTTCGCGGGAGGCTTTCGCGCTATACATAGAGTACTCAAGACGGCCACGCGCATAATGTCACCAACGTCTCTTATCGAATTTATTCGCCTCAGTAGATACATCATGTGACACTTTCATACCATCACTAACAAGCGCAATCTAAATTATACGATTTGTAATTAAAAACGCGCGGCTGAAGATTGCCCGACATCGCGATGGTGTGCGTGATACGAGGCGGTGTGTCTTATCTTCCGATGACGCGCTCAGCGCCGGCAGCAATTGTTTCAATCAATTCTTCGGAAACATTTTTCACATTAAAAAGAAGACTAGTTCGTGAAATCAAGAGACAAAATAACTTTTTAGTAATAGTAGAATCCTTTTATAAAAACCTCTTAAATCTTTACGAAATCGAAAACAAAAATTGAACGCAGGCACAGAGCGGCACGTAAATAATTACAAGGCGGTTTTCTTAAGATATCCGTCAAATAAATGAAAAGCTTCTAGATCTGTGTGCGGACACGTTCTACATCGCCGTACAACATGCCGTATTTGACTCGAGAAAGAAATGTTGTTGCACTGCTGAGGTCAATTTTCAAAGTATGAAGTAGTCTTCGGGTGTTTAGGTTCCCTTAAAACTTCTTTAAGAAAATATTTTTTTAGTAAACTGAACAATAGACTATAAAATAATGTTAGGCTGAGTGCACACTGTGGGTGTTAATAAACGGAGACCGGTACAGAGCAGCGGCGCGATTTAGCAGATAACTTTAACGTCTTAATATCATTTGCATTTAGCGCAGCGCTCGTGTGGGAGCCAGGGTAAGGCCTGCTACACACTAGCATTGTTATAAAGTATCAATTGATTTTTTTGTTAAACACACAATGGAGGGAACAAACCAAGTATAATACATAGGTGTTCGTAGGGACGCCAAGAGTACAGTTGCATTATATTTAGTTCCAATTTTGAGTACAGACTAAATGTAAAAACCTCTTGGAAAAAAAGAGATGAATCCTTGTACTAAATTGCCGAACTAGAAAATGTGTTTGCGCTACATCGTCTACCCTTTAAAAATCTCATAATCATTGGCCTTTTTTTCTTAATAGATTTAAAAACCCACGATATGAAGCAATAGATAATGAAATTAAGTAACACTGTTAGACCTTCAGTCGCTTCATCGCTGACTGCAGTATGTATATGTATGTAACGAGCTTTATTTTATCGATGAAGGGGAAAAGTCTTCCTCTAATAAGGAATATTGGCGCCTGAAAGCGCCCACACGAACACAGGCGCTGCGCGAACGTGATACGTTTTAATATTGCCGGCTCTGTGCTACGCCGCAACGATGCTACGCCGCAACGATGCTACGAGGCTACGATGCTACGAAGCTAAGGTACTACGCTACTACGATAACGGGCCGAGGCTGCATGTGAAAAAGCTGAATATTATTATTCATAATGCCTTCAATATATTTCTATGATACTTATTTGTACATTGATAACTCGCTCGCTGGTTGTTGAAACGGAGAAAACCGTCTATTTCATTATATTCAGACGTATTATGTACTCGTACTAGAGAACTTTATTATGAATGTGAAAGGAGACACCAGTAGGGGATACGTAGGCTAAGGAAAAGATGGATGGATTGCGCGAAGAATGATTTGAGTCAGGAGGGAATGATGACTGAGATGGCGAAAGATACATCGATCTGACGACCGGAAATGAGGTGCGCGAAGAATGCGTCAGTTGGAAAAGGGCAGGGAAGCGATGTTTGCCCGAGGTAAATGCAAAGTAAGTGCTGAGAAAATCGTCTGCATTTGATGATTCATTTAATAACTTGGTATGTCAGTTACGTAAGCTAACATAAAAGCACAGTAATTATTTATTTAAAGTCGTTTAAACTTTCGTGGCCACAAAACACAAATTAGTTGAATACGCTAATGCGGAGATGTACGATGAATGAAAACAAGCTAAACATATTCATTGTCGCCGGAGCACAAAGCGCTTTTTGTGCTGTCACTGCGGAGGCGGGCGGCCGGCCGCGGCCAGTTAGTGTTACATTAAAGTTATTGCTAAATGTATTCCGAGTCCATAAACCACATGAATAATTCAGGTCTGACCGGCGCGGCGCCGGCGGCTTCCAGCTAATGCTATCAAAATGTTAACTGATTTTACACTGAACACTTTCCTCTCTAGCCTTGCTCTCTCTATTCAACTCTTTATTTGCCAACATTTTTATTACAGAATATGCAATAAACAGCCTCTACACTTACGTGACACAAACACGGCGAGGAAAGTAAGTTACTAGCTATGAACGTTACACTAGAGAGCATAATATAACATTCTTAAAAAATTTGAAGAAACTGTGGCACCGCGGCTTTTGAGTAGATTGCAGAATTGTTGTTGTGAACAATACCACATGATAGCTCCAAGCCGATCAAGTTGTCAGTTCACAACAACGTGCCTAAATACGTACTTCTAGCGCACCGGCCCTGCGCTGCGATAATCAAACCGAAGTGATGTCTTCCGCTCTATTTATGAACGAATAATATAATGTACAAATGGCGGCGTGACGTCGCAGCAGGGAGGCTGCGCGCTCGACTTCCGCCCAATAATCACTTCCTTCATTACACAAGAGCACAGCCTACAGCAGTCAGCGCGGCGCATGCTGCATGCCATATTTATTTATTGTATTGTGCAATCACAAATTAAAAAAAAATATTTTTCACAATTTAATAATTCAAATTCTTATTATTTTTCTTTATTTAATCACATGGTCGGTAATATTTAAAATAAAGTAGCTTTTTGAACTTTTATGAAATACTTAAATGAATAACATTTGATGCCAAACTGTCCGCGCTCACCGGTCCCTCAGCCGCCAGCGGCAGAAAGCAGATAATGAAAAAAATGCTACCATTAATAAATTCCATTCGTTTGAAATTACGAGCGCTCGATTAAATTTAAGGAGGAGACACTTTAGAAGATACCGCTAAGTAAGCCGGCAGTTTTGTATTTGTTACAGTACGACTTCGAGAAATAACTCTGCGAGAGGAAAAGGATTTTCTTAGTTATAATTAATCTTAATTACGAGTTAAAGCTGAGACACGCCTTTCCCGGATCCAGCGAATGACTTTCTCAAAAGAGCTCCACAGCTGAACTAAAGTAAATCGCGACCTTGGCTATTTGATACTTGACAAATTGTACCTTGCAAGAAATTATTCTTTTGTCTCCTTTACCTTCACCTCAATTGACCTTACCTTCCATAAGACTTGTTTAAGTCTTATGATATAGTGTTGGAAATATATACTGCCTTTTCCTTGGGCAAAACGATAAATGAAAATAGCGAGAGGCCGAATTAGAACTCCCTATTAGAACGCTACGAGATGTCGTCACGTGTGTAATCTAAAACATTTCTACGTACCTACTACACAAGATGTATGCAATAGCAATCTATACTGGGGGTGTGAAAAGTTCGTTTAGAACGTTCAGAGGTGAGAAGGATAAAGTTTATCTTGATTTGCGTGCGGGCGTCGCCTTCGCTGGGCCAGGGCGGGCGGAGCGGGCAGATTGGGGCGGCATGTTTGTATGCATGAGCGCGATGCACTCCATTACCATACAAAACGTGTCACACTTTGGATTCCCGCTCCGGTCTTGATGCAACGACCTTCCAATGACCTTACCTCAAGCCACCCACAAAACGTTCAGCTGACGCTACCTATGAAGTTCACTATTAACATATTCAGCCAAAGGAAATGCTCGTTGACGGAAAATTCGCTTTAACTCGTCATCAAAAAAGATCGGCTATACAAATATGAAGGTAATTCTGAACCGTGCAGAGAGCCGCTATTTGAAGAAGGTAAAGTGCTCGGTTGTAACATAACATTTGTGGCTAACTTCAAATAACATTATTTTTTGTTTTAATCGTAAAAGCAACAGATTTCCACTTTGCCGCGCCCACGATAATCCGGCAAAGGAGAAATTTTTGAATAATTTATGAGTCCTCCATGTACGCCGCGTACTGCGCCTAAACAACACCAAGCAGGCGGCGCTCGGGATGTGGCGCCACCTTTAATACTGGGGTCGAATGTCTGAAGAAATAGAAAGATGTGCGCGGTTGTGACGACGCGGCGGCAGGCTTCGCTCCTCTCGTTTCCTTGCTAATATTTATGTTATTCGTCATTCATTTTAAACGTATCAAGTTGTGTAAAGCAGTTGTTCAGTACTTGACTCGACTGCGTCGCAATCTACACGTCCGGGTGCCATTATTCCTGTCACATATTGATGCGTTTCCCATTTTTGTCTTTCATTATGTGCAATAATCAGACCTTCTTACATGTAAATACAATCTGCACATACCAAGGAAGATAATATTAAAAATATGTGTGAAGTAAAGTCGCGCTGGAGCAGCGTGGATTTAAAGTCTATTGGAATTATTAAGTTGATATCTTGTAATTTTTTTCACAGACTGTAAAACACTCCTCATAATGTCTTTATTTATGGCCAATACTTTCAAAATTATACAAAAAATTCCATTTGTTTCATCTGTTCCCAAATAAAAGATTAACCGTGTTTTGGCTACGTCGGCGTTATATCTGTGAGCGCTAAACACGACGGCGCGTGCTGCAGGCGCTGTTAACATATCAAAGAATAGCGCTACAATTTATCTCAACATTAAAGACGCGCTCCTTCAGACACTCTTTTGCATAAATATACTAAAAGCGTTAGTCCAAAGTGGATTTTTATTCAGAGAGCGCTCTTTGAACCCTTAACAATTTAAAGTGACAGGTTAATCTTTTTCGGACGAGTCAGCCGTGTAGATCGGGTAAACATTTTTACTGGAAATCCAAAAAGGCCGAAGAAAAGTAGAACTCGTGCCCTAGATTATGCCGACAGATAATGACTGTGCGTACTCATGTAACTCATTTAATTATGAGTTAAGTATAGTACTTACCTAACGAGCGTAGGGCTGGGGAGCTATCTGGAAAAATAGATCAAATGCCTTGAATGTTTCCTTCGTTTTAATTAACCTCAACTTTTTTACTTATTTTTTTTAGCTTAGATGGTTAAGAAATAGACAGTTTAGATGAATAAATGAACTAGAAGAACTCTCAAACGGCTTACAGGATCTGGATGAAATTTACGCAGATATAGTATTAGTACTAAGTTCATTTTTTAATTCCGCACGGACGAAATCCTAGACAATGCCTAGTATGTAATAACTTTCGAAGGAAGTTACTTAGTACGCTGTAATAGGTTTTGATGTGTAACGTCTTTGTAGCGAGCCCGGGACAACGCGCCGGGGCTTAGGGTAACTTTACGAAACGGCGTGCTTGTGTGCAGTCACCAATAAGTTGATCGTTGGATTAGTGCGAAGTTAGTACAGTGTCCGCGCGCCGCGGTGTCCTTGAATGAAGTACGTTTGTAGATGTAAGCTATCTCACATCGCATCTAAAACCATGAATCAAAATTTAGTTAAATCTATTATGAAACTTGTTTTAAAACAAAGAAAATCATGAAAGGCGGCGTGTCAAATAATGACATAAATTACAAGCATAAATGACTTTAACAGACGGACTTTTCAGATATTTTGTGTTCTGTACGCATCGTAGTACGAATTCAGGCAGAATCGAAACATGGACGAAGTGATATTTGTGAAATTAAAAGCAAGCAAATTGAGAGCATCCCCTTCACAGTTTTCTACAAAACATACCAGTAAAAACTTTAAATAACAATTATTAACAAGTTTCATTACAGATCCAGTTCAGGTGATGTCGCTAGTTTCGCATCAAACGCACCTGCGCGATAAATTTGTGACCTGAATATTAATCCTATACTAAGCAATGCTCTCGAACACACGCAGGCGTTGCTCACACAGATCAGGTACAGGGATGGCTTTAATTACTCTTCAAGTAACGTCGTCGCCAAATGTAATTTATTGTTATGTTATGTTATGTTATACAATTAACAATTATGCTTGGAATTGAAATAACCATACGTCTAATTGCATTTTATCTTGAATGTGTGTACGAAAGTAGTGACGTTCGCTATCAATATAATTTAATACGACAGAGTTCTATATTCTATCTCGCTTGTTACCAGGGAGACGTGTCGTAGTGCCTTCTAAAGGCCGACCGAAGAACAGTGTCGGCACGCAGCAGTAAGCGTGCTCTTATCCTCGCGAAAAGGTGTCTTGTTCCGCTCTTAATCACATCTACAAAGAATGAAGCATATTTATATTTTGTAATATAAAAGAGAAGATAAACGATGTCCTGCTGTGTCGTGTGGCACACGCCGACGCGTCCCGCTCGCCGCTCATTTAATAATACATTACACAACATTATAAATGAAAATTCAAAACAAAACATGCCTTATTTCAGTTGCGCAAGGTTCACGTCGCGAGAAAGCGCGATGACAACGGAATGTACATTAAATGCATCGAACAAAACCACATGATTTATACGACGCCGCGTTTTTATCATCTTTGACTTTTCATATTTATTACACTGCGTTCATATTTAAACTATGACTTTAATTACATATTAAAAAATGTATCGTCCTACAGATTGTTTGTCCTTAACGAGTCGTTGTTGATGTTGTGCAGCCGCCGCTGGCTGTGGCTGTCATCGCTGCGATCCCTGTCCGGCTGGTGCGTACTGTTACCTCGGTCAAAAAATGTCATGTCACGAAAGCCTGTATCACCTAAGCCTTCGCTAATTTAGAAACTAAAACTCTGTAGTACTATACTTTGAAGAATATTTCATAAAATAGCAATTAAGTAAAATCGCACCTACAGCTTCTTTAAAAATAAATTAAAAATGACTAAGTTCTGACCAGCGAATATTTAATATTTAATTTTTGCACGATTTACACAGCAGCAGTGAGGTTAACTGGCGAGATAAAGCGAAATTTTTCAAGTCAGATTAAATATTAAGTATTTCTTTGGAAAAAAAAACTTCACTTTACGACTTTATAACTACTACTTAATTGTATATATACTTACATAGAAATATAGATCACACAAGCAGCTAGGCCGCTATTTTCTCGAGTCCCAGTAAGATTAACTTATTACAACCGGAGCTATTCCTCTTGTTCCAATCCTGAACTCAATTTGATTTTAAATCCAGTGTAAATTAAGTAATGCAAATAAGTTCTGTGTGAACATTAAATTAGGTCTGAGCGAAGTCGCGAGCCTCCGTCCATCGAGGCTGAAGTTAACTCAACTTAACAAATTCTTTTTCTCTAAAATTTATTTAAAAGAACAAGCGAACGAGATAATAAAATTATTATGGAGCTTAAAGCGTTCTTGAAATACTTGAGAGCGCACTCTCTCGCACTTCATCCTTGGAGCGATAGTAAAAGATTATGTTACAGCAATATCAAGCTCCATATAAATATTATTTACTACCTTGACGTACTCGTTCAACCTCGAGTATTAAAAAAAACTTTTCCAAGAAACCATCGAAATTAAAGTGTTTTATTAAGGGAGCGATGTTGTATATATTAAACGTTAAGAACTAACAAAACTTGTGGGAAAGTTAAGAAAACGTAAGCCATTAAACTACCGCTTACCCGTCCCTTCCCGCCTTTACAGCGATAGACAAACAAAAAGTATGTAATAAATAAAATAGCAATGTAATAAAAATCCAGTGTTTTTCCCACAACGTAGGTACATCCGTCAAAGCAACATCTCGAGTTAATGAAGCGCGGCAACAATTAAAGGCAGTGAAGATAAATGACAATGGCCCGGCCGCGCTCCAGACGTAAGAATACTTATTACAAATGAAATCTGCTTCAACTGAAGCCTGATTCAATCGGGACTAGAAAAGCTTTTTAGCAAATGGTCTTGAATAATTGCTTGTTACTTTGAAACGTGAATTGGTTCTTTGATAATTATTGTTCGATTAAATTATTCGATTTCCTTTTGGTCGTCAATGTTACGAATTATTAACAGGAAAACAATTTTCTGCTCCTCTCATTGTTCTGCCAAGTTATTAATGCAATAACATTTTAAATGTATTCTCCAAAAATTAAACTTGTAAGTTCTATCTTCAAAATAAATAAATAAAAAAGAGAAATGAGATTTCGGCTCACACGTCGCCCGCGGCAACGCGATGCGGTCAGCAACTACGACTATATGAATTTAAATTATACATTGCAATATGAACCTTTTGTTGCCTACACTAAAGAGCTATTTTGGTGCCAGGAGGAAAAAGCCGGGATGCATAAACAAAGCAACATAACCCTAGTGGTTTTTCCTCATTATTTATTTAAGGTGTTACATAATGCTACTTAGTGCGCTTCATAAATACGTCGCAAAACATTTAAATGGCGAGTAATTTGTTCACTTTATAGCCTCTATAAACTTGCACGAGTCATCTTAAAACTCACCAGTAATTTACATGGCGAAAAAGGGACGTAGGACGCGATATACACTGAGGAGTAAGTGATTACCCAATAATGTAGAGTTCTTTCAATGCACGCGCTAAATTTAACTTAGGATCCATTCATCTGAGGAAAGGTTCGAATTCAATTAACTTCTTAGCCAATAAACGATTCGATTGTTGTTCTACTGACTTGCGCGGTGACAGTTAATGTATCAAATACCGCTCATAATTTCTTTGTCAAATGTTGAAATTGCGTTTTTAAAAGCTTTAAAACATAGGAAGTAACTTTTAGAAGTTTGCCTTGCCTGAACCGTCCTCTGATCCGGCGGCGGCAGCTCGATACACAGTTTGTGAACGATTACATCGGGAAAGGGACTTTTTCAGAGACGATTGATTCGATCAAAGCTCAGTTTGCAATCACTTTGAGAACGACACAATTAGTATTCAGAAGTTGTAAGTCGAGTAGGTCGGGTCTTTGCGACAAAAGCTAAATGGAAAAGCTTTCCTATAAAAAACGAGCTTCGTTGAATTAAATTTTAATGGATGATTTTTTCTTCGTAGTTTCTTTATTTTGTAAGGCAATTTTTGATTTAAGTATTTCTGTGGTATAGTTGTTGGATACGAAGACCAAAATGTGTTTTAAGTTTGAGAAAGCGCCAACGACGTTGTCACGTTTCGCTTTGTCAGTCAACAGTGAAGGTGCTGCATCAGACATACATGGATGTCGGTGAGAGAGAGCAATATAAGTGAATAGTGGCGAGGTTAAGAGGCAACATAAACGGCAAGCATATTAAATAACAATGAAATATGCTGGAAATTTATACACCGCCGCTTGTCGTGCCCAACTGAACACGGCGGCAACGGGAAATTGCGCAAAATATCTCTTGCTCATAATTTTGTTAATTATAATTTTATTCCGTAATATAAATGCAATTTACAATAATAAGCCGAGTACAGGTTATGGGGTGCATTGAAACGTTCACGAGTCCCGCGCGGCGCCGGGCGGATAACATTTTCTAACAGCGCAGCGCGGCCGCGCCGCCGCTGACCACATTGCAGTCATTGTCTAAATACATTCCGGAAGTTCCTTAAATATATGAATAATTCAGTCGCTGTCCGCCGCCTTCCCACCATGCTCCCTGCTAGTCTTGTCCAAATGTGGCGCTCAACTCAACTCTATTAAAGTTGAAGTCATTTAAAATGTTGCACGCATGTGCTCTCTAGCTGGCTGGTTGACTGAACTCGGCACTATGGATAGTTCCAAATGAAGTCAAATAACTTGGACTATTAACGTTATTCGTCGTATTGGAGTTAGATACTAAAAACATGCATCCATCTTAAGTCACGCTTTTATGTATGTGTGAGATGATAGAAAGTTATTCCTTCACATCTCAGTGAAATTGTACTCAAAAGAAATTTATAATGACTTAAATTTACTGAACCACTAACAAAGTTTGCAATCACCCTTTATCATAATTAATTACTAAAGTTATTTATGTGACGTTAAAACACCTTAACAGGCTTAAATAAGCTAATGGCGGATATTAAGATTAGAAGGTGGAAAGCACGGCGCGAACAAAACTAGTAACTCCGCAGACTCCGCGCGACCGCCAAATAAACTTTAATTTAGTGTCTAATTTAATTAATTCTAAAAGCGCTAACGGTTCACACGAGGCACGTGTTGGTATGGTGCTCTTGAATACTAGACTTACACAAAATCCTACTAGTCTCTTTATACCGTTCGTAAATAACAGAATACTAAAATGACAATAAGAGTATCTGACCATTGGCGTACTGGTGTCTGCGTGCAGCGCAACAGATATAGACGGTAGAAGACACGTCAGAAATTACTGGTTTACACGAAAATTATTTAGAGTAAAAATCCAACATTCCGAAAAGTTCTCAAAATAACAATGAAAGTTGCGTAGTGCGTCCCCGCGCGCCACTACCCCACATCATATTTTGCAAATGTACATTTCTATTTCATACTCATTTCTAGTCACAGATATTTCAATTTTAATAGAAGGTATTACAGCTTAATTTAGCTTGGCGACGTTAAAATGATAAGTAGTGCGGCCGGTCGCCGGTTGGAACCAGCGAGCAGTGAATTAGCCGCGGCAGGGGACAGACTTTTACTCTCGACATGTTTTTACTTAAAATCAAAGTTTTGCAAATATTTTCACATTACCTTCTACCGCGCTGCTCGTAGACGACTCCGTAATATCTGCAAGAAACCTCGCAAAAATATGTTCATTACTAATGAAAAAAAAACTATGCAAAGTTCCTTCTCGTTTTTAATTCATTTTTGTAAACGGTAACGAATCTATAAACACTTCGTGGTCATAATAATCATTAACCAACTTTAGTATGACTCGATTCACAGAGTGGCGTGCGCAGCGGCGTGGGCAAAACGGCGTGGGCAGCGGCGATTGACTCGATCAGCGATCGTTTATTTGTCATTGAACAATCATCAATTTAGAAACACATTAATTTTATACATGTGTAATTTTAAGTTTTGTTAGAAGACAATTTATTGTATGCGAACTGAGTGTTATTAAAGCATTATTAAATGTGTAATATTACTCAATATTTTTCTATGAATTCGATTTAGAAGTTAAATCAACTCGCCATTAATAAATTCTTCGCAAGTCAAATACCCACTATTAACAAGTTCGCAGACAGTATTATAATTAAGTACACTTGTAAGCCCCGACTTTGATGCTTCAACTTAATTTAAGGCTTTACTCGTGTTTATTACAACTGTATATATTCTATAGAATTATTTGTAGGATATATTCACATTTCACGCATTTTTTTTAAAGTAGACAATAAGCCCCGGTGGAACTTCGAGTCGATCTGCGCGCGGAAATAGAGAGAATGTATGAATCAAAGTACTCTACGATATTTTAAAAGAGTATGCGCTTATCTAGTAGACGTCAGTGCAGCGCCCGCGACTAACGACACGGCTGTGCGGATCCGTAATACGTACGGCGGATTACCATTTTACGCTGGCGTTATTGAAACCTCAATAATTCTCTTGAATGGCAATTCTCTTAATGAATAGAGCGAACTCTCCACATCATAGTGGGCCGCCGTCGGCATTCTCAGTGACGTCGTATTTGGAGCACGTAACGAAGAATATGAGCCACCGCTCTGTCGTTATTAATTCACTGTTCATAAATATACGCGCTGTTTTCAATATATCTCCATTGCGGCACGTCATTCAATTGATACAAATTATTTTAAACAATGTTCCATAAAAATCATCATAGTACATAGATTACATTAACGCTCCTAGAGGTGGCAATGTTGCAGCTTGTTGTGGCAAACTTGAATGCACACAAAAACGGTTATGTCAATTTTGTTTACATAAAAATCGATACAGTATAGATTTATTACAGTGGAATACTCTTCAAAACCCCACCTTACGTCACATTCCCCTACTTCTAGTCTGGTCTACAAACTCAATGGGTATTATGACACCACTAGTACTGCAAGCACACAGTCGTCATCAAACTTCTAACAAATCTAATTTAGTTATACTTCTGATGTTGTTCGTCGCTATGCCAATAACACATTAATCAGCGCGAGCGGTGAGCGGGCCGCGGCCGCGGCCGAGGCGCTGTTTATCGCGATAACTTCGCGAGTCAACTCACTAACAAGTTTACAAGCTTTGTTCCCGGAGTTTGTCAGTGCGCCGTGCCCCGGGAGTAACGAAATAATACTAATATTAAATACTTACGCAAAGATTAATGATTTTCGCCCGAGTTTGTGAACAATCTAACAGATTAGAGAGAGCAAGCGGCCGCGCACACGTGCCAACGCTATAAACGTATAGATAAAAATATAGAAATTCTGTAAGTAGTGTTTGCGAACACAAAATATAATACCAGACTTGCTCGTCCGGTAAACTTTTTACGTGACAACTGCCAGGTTAATGATATTCCCAATGAATATTTAAAGGCAGAATTTAAATTAAAATGTCATCTAGATAAGAAGACTAATTAAAAGATAAAGTGTTACAAGTTGAACAAACAATGTGCGCGTGTCGCTGTCTAGTTGTTATCTAAATGTTCTCTATCGGTGGAGAGCTATCGTTATTGTAAACCCGTTAACCGGGAGGACGCGGGCGAGGGCGCGGGAGCGACACGAGCACGGCACAATGGCTACTAATAACCGGAGGAGCGCAGTATCTTCGCGCGATATTGCTGATAACGAAAATCTTCATAAAATTTACATATTACTCGCTGTTACTTGTACAAAATCACCGTTCACAATGAAGAGAAGCTCCTGGGGCGGCGGCGCTGCATGGAGCAATTGACTGATGAGGTTTTTGCTTTGATTGACTTCTCGAGTAACTCAATAGATGGAGAAAGGAGACGACAATCAAGGTAGTCAATATAGCCAAAAAACTGACCGTGCGCTGCTGCATTTTGATTTTTTTTTGCTTGCAATATAAGTCGTTATTAGTGTTACGTTATACGTTACGGATCGCGTCGCGTCGTTAGACCGTGCAACAACGCTGCTGCTTAATCGGAAGTTTAAAATATTAAAGTTATGTTTTAACGTGCAACACTTACGATAGTCCGAAAGTTAAGTGTTTTTTCTACATAGTGCAATAATAGATTGTGTCAATTATTATTTCAAAGCCAGTTATTATGAGTTACGGAATTAATTAATATGTTTACATCGTGACGGTAGTTCTTTGACGCGGTAGTTGTTTACTTTGCGTTTTCGTAACCGGTGCGGCTAAACTGACATTTGGCGTCAAAGACTAGTGAGAGCGCAGACACGTCACTGGTACAAAATGGCCTCGCGAAATTTAAAATTATGTTCTCCGGCGCGTCACCGCTCGCCGTCCGAGGGTGTCACGCGCAGAAAGAAGATTCAAACAGACGTCGATAACTCGTCTTCTGAGTATACAGACTTAGCGAAAGAGTTACGTCTGCTACGTCAAAATATGGCTGGACTAAATCAAAAACTTTCGGAAGCCGTTCAATCAATACAAGATTGCTCTAAAAGGATGGACGATGTTACGACGAAAATTGAATCAACAGAGAAGCGCCTCACTGCTTTGGAAAACCAGCATGCTAAAGAAAACCTGGAACTGAAAAGTCGGGTGGCAGTTCTTTTGGACAAAGTGAACTTCCAAGAGCAGTTAATGATTAAAAATGAGGTAGAAGTTGTTGGCGTCCCAGAGTTAAATCATGAAAGTTTAACTCATATTATCAAAGTAATCAGTAGCAAGGTAGGTGTAACAACGACTGACTCAGAACTAGACTCAGTAATGCGAGCGGGCCCTAGAAACACAACTAAACCGAATTTTATTCGCCCGATTGTTGTGCGTTTCTTGCGCAAAGAAAAGAGGGATGAATTTATTTTAGCTGCCAAATCACGTAAGAATATTAATTCAAAAGATGTGTCTCCTGACTCACCGGAACACAAGATTTATATAAACGAAAGGTTAACCAAACAAAATAGGCAATTATTTCGTGAGGCAAGGCTACGCTCTAAACAAGAAAACTTTAAATACTGCTGGTCGAAAAATGGTGTCATTTATGTCCGTCAAAGAGAAGGGAAAGCTGCTATACTCATCCGTACTGCCGCTGACCTGGAGTCCGTGTTCAAACCTCCGAGCGACACTGCTGATAATGCAGAAGGCTAACAGTAAGGCCTGTGTTCAACACTGCAAAACTTCTTATGCCCCTTACTATTTAGTTATTATGTTTTGTATTAACATTCATTGTAGTATTATCTTTACTAACTTAATTGTTGCTATAGATGTAATTTTCAGTTATTATCTGCGTCACTTTTTTGCGTGCCACCTTGTAACATTCTCGCACATACTTATTACTACCCTTCAGGTCAATATAAACTTCATTAAGTTCATACAATTTCAAATGTCCATAGTTATGTATCCTTTGCTCAATATTATAAATTCATTTGTGATCCCTAAGCACCCTTTACTCGATGAAATACATTCTAATAATGTTTTTTCTCTCATGCTCTTCTTAAGATGATGCTTCAAAAATTAGATGTTTTAAATGAAATCGACCATACATTGAGCATTGCGTGTGCCGAGATTGATATTATAGAGAATTGTAATAATTCGTTTACCAATACCCACGACTTCAAAATCCTTGTATTTAATATTCGTAGCATAAGACATAATTTTGACTCGTTTATGGTCGCACTCAACAGATTTAAAATAACCCTCGATATTATTATCTTAACTGAATGTTGGCTTTCAGATAATCCATACCCCTTCCAAATTCCTGGATATTCTTACTTTTGCACAACACGAGTAATGAACCAAAACGGGGGAGTAGTGATATATGTAAATAAAACATGGAGCCCAAGTGTGCAGGAGCATGACTTTGATGAAGCAGAATGTCTGCTTGTTTCATTAGGCAATATAAAAATATTAGGCATATATCGTTCACCGTCTTTTAAAAACACAGAAAAATTTTTAACTTCACTAAATGCATATCTTTCATCTCTCCATTGCAATGAACCCATCATAGTCGCGGGGGACATTAATATTAACATCTTGGACACTTCCAACCCCCTAACCACTGACTACCTAACTCTGATGGCTCAATTTGATCTACAACAAGCAATAAATAGACCTACTAGACTTGAATCATGCTTGGACCATATCTTCGTCAGAGCTAAAACAGAATATAAGCAAGGGGTAGTTTGTAAATCCGATATTACAGACCATAGCATGGTTTTATTGGGACTGGCACTAACAAAACATTATAACCCAAAAACTTGTCGTAGACATTTTAAAATTAATTATGAGACTGTGTCAAAGGATCTAAAGAATGCAGATTGGAACGATATCCTTTTTACCCAAGATGTTAATGCAGCGGCCACAAAGTTCACTGCTGTTCTCCAAACCTGCATTAAAAACAACACCTCGGTGCAACACTTAAGTCGATCTAAAGTGTTTTTAAAACCATGGATTACACCTGGGCTGCGCCGATGCATGCTGCACCGCGATAAATTACATTTGGTTCTCCGCAAATACCCTAATGACCCCATCCGGACACTTGTCTATAAGAGGTATAGGAACTTCTGCAACGATCTGCTTCATAAGCTAAAAAGGTCATATGAAAGTGAGCAGCTCCAGAAAAATAGAAACGACCCTAAAAACCTATGGAAGAGCATCAAAAATATATGTTCTTATAAATCCACTATAACAAGCAATTCCGACTTATTAACATACAAATCACGCACTTCTTCTAGTCTAAATCATTGCAACGAATATTTTGCTAACGTTGGTAAGAGATATGCACAAACTATTCTAGGAAAATTAAATAAAACTGAATCTGAACTTGCTCACAGTACTAACGTTATCACACACAATAATAAATCATTCTTCCTACATCCCACTAACATTTACCAAGTAGATAAAATTATTACTCAGCTCAAAATTGATAGTGCTCCAGGGATTGATGGAATCCAACCTGCATTACTTAAATATATCAAGCCTCTGATACTGGCTCCTCTAACTCACATTCTTAACCTAAGCTTATCCTCCGGAGTGTTCCCTGCGTCGTGGAAGGTTGCTAGTGTTGTTCCCATTTATAAAAAAGGTTGCACAAGCCTACCAGAAAATTATAGACCAATTTCATTATTAACATTATTTTCCAAAATTTTAGAAAAGCTCGTAAACAACCAATTAGTTAAATTCACCGCCACTCATCTTCACACAAATCAATTCGGCTTTAGACCTGCCCATTCGGCCGAGCATGCTGTCGCACAATTAACAAACAGAATCTCTTCCCTTTTAGACAAAAACAAAAACTGTATATCTGTGTTTCTTGATCTAGCCAAGGCATTTGACACAGTCTCAAAATTGATATTGTTAAGGAAGCTTGAAGACTTCGGCATCAGAGGCCTTGCATTACAATGGTTTCGGAGCTATCTCTCGGACAGATCTCAAGTGACTAAAATCAATGACTTACCCAGTGATGAACTACTTGTCAACTACGGGGTGCCCCAGGGCAGTGTACTTGGCCCGACACTGTTTATTTTATATATGAATGATCTATTTAGCTTGACCAATAGCTACACCGACATTATATGTTACGCAGATGACACTGCACTCATTTTCCACGGCGGTTCCTGGACTGACACTGTGAAAAGATGTGGTAGTGGAGTTAGCGAGGTAGTTAATTGGCTAGACAACAACCTGCTGACCCTTAATGCTAGCAAAACAAAATTTTTATGTTTTCATAAAACTAAATCTTCTGCCCCGAAATCACAGATAAA
>JAODUI010000001.1:9428924-9439071 GCA_027563995.1 Papilio gigon | reverse complement strand
CTATGGCCTAGTCACCCCCTAATAACAGGGTAGGCTCCGAGCCCCTCGGTGGGGACGTATAGTGAGCTGATGATGATGATCTTATTTACACACGACATGTGTTCACTAAATTTATTAACATAATGTTGATACGTCTCTCGGCCTCTACAACTTAAAAGCGATTGAATAATTAAAAATAAATTTATTAAGCGATGCAAAATAAAAAGCCCTGTTAAAATCCTGAATACAGAGGCGCTACTAGGCGCCCGCCCCGCGCCTCCCCGCGCCGCCCCGCGCCCGCCACCCCTGCGCGCTCGTGTAAACTTTTGTTTTGTGCAAAATGAAATATGATAATTTTATGTTATTGTTCTATTACAATGTTCAAATATAACATCACACGAACTAGTGTATACAGTTCGCATATCATACTTCATGTGTATACACTTTCTAATTTTCAGCCACGGAACAAAAATTATTAAATATCAATTATTTTTCAAATGTCAATTCTTTCTTTATGAGCCGGCACCACCCTTAAACTACGCGTTGCACACGTGAACAAACAACAACAACATTGAGTTGTGAACTGAAATTAGTTTTAGTAACAGAACGTTAAAACAAATGTTACCATTTTTTACTTTATTACTCACGCCGACTGGAAGAACAAAGCGAGATGTCAACTTAAAGGTTTTCTTCGTCAGTCGCAAGTAGCGCGACAATACGTCTAGAACAGCCAGCGAAGCCTACAGAATAGACGTTTCTTTTTTGTAATCTACATATCAGAGAGCTGTAAATGTATCAAAGGCTTTGGTAAAGGTTGAAATATGAGATCTGACAAACGCGCGAGTAAACTACAAGAAGCGTAAAGCGAATGTGTTACTAAGAATAATATCTTTTAAGTTGACGTCGTTGAGCGGCGTGCGCGGCGTGAGTGCTCGGTGAACACGCGGCCATTGTACATTTACAAGCAACGTAATTCGAGCAGAAGTTGTTTGGGGTGACAAGGGATGATTTATAAATAATTCATCGCGTCCCTGCGAATAGGCGGAGGATCGACAACGTCCTGCCGACATTTGTACGTTGTTAATATGTAAATCATGAAGGAGTTTGCGGCCGCGAGCTGCGAGGCCCAACGTGAAGTTTTATGACGGAACTCGAATGACTACTGTCGCCGTCTTATTTCGACACTCCTTACAGTGACGAGTACCTACATCCGACTTTTCCGACTCCCTGACAATATCGTCAATCATGTCATAATTAATCGCCAAATCAATTTGTTGAGCCAGTCTTAACAAAAACAATACGTCTCTTGCCGAAACTCAAAAATGTTTGCATTCAACTTTGTTTTACCGCATTGTTCAGCATTAAAAGAAGAAAGGCATTAAAATATTATATTACAACCAAAGTAGAACCTAACGGAGAATTAAATGCACAAAACAGCAGTTTTTTTTGTAATCATGGCATTTGTATAGCGCTGCGTGGATGTGTGACAACTCATTACGCTTAATGAGTGACTCATATGTAGTTAGTGGGTGCAGTTGAGCGAGGGCGTCCTGCCAGCAGCTGCAGCGCCGCGCCGCGCCGGAAGTGATAATCAACGGATGTTAGATTCAGCGCGCTTCCGTCGCCGGTGACACCGCCTGTTACAGTCACATCGCTATCGGCTGAAGTAAAACGTTCATGGATAACTTCGGCACAGGCAAACAAAGACTTGAAAAATATTATCTTTTAAAGGCCCGTACAGGCTTGTTGACTAAGAACACGTATTTCAGCTTTTAACGTATCATTTGTTACTATGACTACATGGTTATGATAGCGGTCACTCGTCATTGGGATTCAGCTTATGCACCTTTATCTTATACATTACGTTTACAATAGTCAAATCAAAGCTATTCAACTAAATAGATGTCGCTAAAGGCTTGGTCGGTTGCTCATTATGAAGTAATATTTAAGTTACTAACTTCCAAAACCAAGTAATCATCGTATCAAAGTCCAGTCAACTTAAAGCTTTTAGCATTTGAATTCTAACTTTATGTTCTCGTAATGGAGGCTGCAAGTGATTGCAAATGAAGCCTGATCGAATCAATTGTCCTCAGAGTCCCGGCAAATGGACTAAAAAGAAAGAAAGCCCCGATAATCGACGTTTAAATTTAATGAGACGTTATCCGACTTCCTTCGCAATGTTTTGATTTCTGCTAAATTGGTTCAGTTGAGGCCGTTTTGTCTTATTGGAAATAAATAGGTACATAATGACCAGTTTATTAACTGAGAGACTTAAAAGCGCTCAGAAACAAGCAATAAAGCAAAGTCTAAGTACGTCGTATATACGTGAGTCAAAAATAACGAAGTTGAAAACCTCTAAATTGCACTTTACAATCTTATCCACTGAATTTCATTTTTAAAAGAAACAAAGTCTGATTCCATTAAAAATGAAAACGTTTTATTGTGTTGAGTTTTGTAAAGTTTCTGTTGTCCGTGAAGTAAGCAACTCGATTAAGAACTTTCAAATTGTCATTAAACCCTTTTGGGAGTTATTTCAGAGTCGATTTGATCGAGGCGAGGCGATTGTCTCGGCAACACCAACTTGTTCGATACAACGGTTTCAAACGAGCCCCTCGACAGTTGCCTTTACTGTTAATGGCTCACTTTACCGCTGCATTTATCGTCTCCGATATCCAACATGATTTCACTTGTACTGTTAGAAATAATTAATATTTAGGTGTGTTTAGAACAAGATGAAGGTGTTGATGACAACCTGGCAATGTACCTGCTTGTTTTTGTTGTTTGTGTTTTATGTGATTACTTTATAATTTGTATTTATTTATCTCATGACGAACATGTCTCGACAGTTCAAATAAGTAAATGTTGCAATGCTAAGTTATTCAGCTTCGCACAAGTTTCGTAACGTAAAAGTCGCATCAAATTATCTTGTTGTCTCTTAAGCCGTCACTAATTTTTTTATGTGTAAAGACTTAACTTGTTCATTCACTCGTTCGTATTTTTTTTAAATATTGAAACATTTTCTAGAATGTTTGTCTTTTTGCTTAATAGACGTAATTTCTTTAATATATTTGAGCTTGTCTAATGATATAAAAATAATTGTGCAAATGTCTAGTTTCATAAATAACAGTGAGATGAAATGCCACAACAAATGCGAAAAAGCGCATGAATTTGCTTTGCTTTGTCTAATGAGTACGGTTTCCATCTTGTTAGAGAGCACTCCGAGTCGGGCAGCGCGTCAGGAATTTTGGATTTTATACCACCAGAATAGAGTATATAATCCCTTGGCCGCTTTAAATTCATAATGCCATAACTAAGTACACTGGTGACAACGCTGATTCAGGGCAACGTACAACACAACGTATGCATTCAAGTTAAGAAAATCTGAGTGAATACATTGCATTGAACTTTGAACTTTACGGCGGTGCACTCAAGAGTTACAATCAAATAAATACGACTCTTAACATATTACCTAGAGATGCATGCGTTAAACTAGTTCAGCGAAAAAGTCACACAACATTAAATTGAATTAAGATATCGTTGTCCTTACATATGTGACCAAAAACACAAAAGTGACGCGAAAATAAGGTCTCACCTCCACGGTGTCGCCATTCACAATACAAAATGACATTTCGTAAATCGACTCCCGATGAGCCGTCGTACTGCCACGAAACACTCAACTATCCTACAGATTATACATCTATGATGATGTCATCATTAGAATTATCAGTCAAAATTCGACATCGAACTACACTAGGTTGACTGCAAGCCATCAATGAACTAGCGCATTTTCTATTTTATTAGGTACATCAAAGTAATGAACATTAGTAAGTAAAGTTTTAACAATTTAGATTTAATCTGCTCGTTTCACCTTCCATCGTGGACAAATAATTACATTAGCAACAACGCTTGTGCACTAACGACCAATTATTCAGAGCCGTTTGATAAAAAGCTATTCGCAAATCAATCGACTGCGAATCTACTACGACTTCGTTTCGTCGGCTGCAGCGCGCTGGAAATGAATTACTGTAATTGGTTCCTATCAGCTAACGAATTGTATTATCGTTGCAAATATCTAGTTGCAACGCTAACGAACAGACTTTCTTTGATTTTGTTAAAAGATATTTGTGCAAAGAAGCGAACACTTCTTCTCAATACTTCCACTTTTCAAATTAAGGCCGTTGCTCTCGCAGCGAGTAAGTAGTTTGTTTGTCTTTGAATCGAGTCCCAGAATTGTCTGCTACATGACGTAAGAGGTACGCATATTCCGCTTATCATTTTTACAAACATTTCATATTTCCCCGCGCCTGTCGGCCGCCATTTCAAACTCTGAATTATAAACAAAAGATATACGACGCTGTGCATTGTTTTGTACGTACAACTGGCGGTCGCTGGCGTCTGCATAATAAACCCCATTATGAATTTATGCGATGCGAAGAAATATAAACCTTTCGCGAATCCAATAGAGTTCTTAATGAGCTGACGGTGGCGGCGGAGCGAGTTAGCGGGCCGGTACGGTATGTGTATTAATGCACTTAATAAAGGAATACTGTTTGAGCCGCCTTGGTTTTATTAAGGCGCTTTATGAGTGCTGCAATAGCTCAGTGTCCGCGCTGCGCTGACGACGGTGCGAATTTACGCTCGAAGATTACTTACCGCCTAACGACCTGCCTGCCTTGATATGATCTTTGACGAGAAACATCCTACTTCCCTTACTTATCTCATATTGAATTATCGATTCTCATGTTTTTGAATATTAAGCGAAAACGTTGCCAGGCGTTCGGACGGATCAGATAATGCAATACTTAAATTTTATATTGACTTTACAGAAAAAGATCAGTAGTAGAATTAATGAGAAGATACTTAATTAAGTAGAACTTGATTATAATGAAGCCTCCATGTTGTCTCGAGCACGGAAACCAGCACCATGCTCGCTTTCCATTTAAAACAACCACAAAAGTTGCAACGTGTGAAAAAAGATTAAAAACGAAATAGCAGTTACCATAAATAACAATCAGTGTTAAAGTTAGGAAGAGCCTCAATAAAAATGTATGGGAGTTCAATTAATGGTTGGAATATTGAAGTGATTGTGCTGTGTGTGTGAAATTATTAAAATGGTGGGCGCGGACGCCACGGGCGGCGGTAATAAGAGCCCGCCGACGCAACTGCTACGAAGATGGTGCTACACCGCGAGCGGTTGTGTTCTGTTTATTTCTTCTAAACAGTGTGATAAATTGGTAATGTTTGACTGAATTTTAACACTTATTGGAGCCTATAAAACATTGGTAATAACTGAATAACTCGATAATCCCACGCGCTGGCAAAGTACTTGATATCTTATCAAGTGGCTACATGAAACGAAGGCTTACATAAATTAAGAAGTAAAACATTTAAGTTTTATTGTCTGTTTGTGTTCGCTCAGTGAGGCCACATCCTAACTGAGCACTTTTTTCTATCCGAGTCAAGGGGCGTGAATTTTTGCGAGCATTATCCGCTTAGCACTCTGGGTTATTAACGTTCACAGAAATTGCGACAGCGCCGCTGCTTTTGTTCCCTTCACATACTAAAATAAATTTCAAATTGTGCGATTATCTAATAACAGAAATCGACAAAGGCTTCGATGGAACGAATTACAAAGCTCGCAGGCGGCTTATTGGACGAGTTATAATTTATGAATAATATCCGCAAATTATACATTATTATTCTTTCTTGACTATTTTAGGTAAAGCATTTTTGAAAATTGTAAACGTTTTACTGAAAAAAAGGAAAAATAGCTTTACAAGTTCCATTACTAGTTGGACTACACCTACTTCGACACCTCATTAATGATATTTAGAGCAAATTTGTTTATATATAGTTATTAACTATGTCCTGAGAACCTGGGATTAACTCCAGTGAACTTCTCCTCCAAGGAACAGCTGCTGGATTCCCATTAAACATTATTCAACTCGTTACCAAAATTATGTAAAAGCCCAAGACAACAAGAAACACCGCATAAATCAAGCAGCATTGTTTACAGCTCTTAAATATAAATTGTGCTGCCATCCTTTTATATTATTTCCGTAATCTGCGTCATCTGCATAAGCAGACCTTATGCAAGTAGCACAAGATATAAATTCCTCCACATATGTTGAATCTAACATGACACGTAGTATGCTACGTGAAGACCGGAGACCGGAGACCGGAGACCGGAGACCGCAGCGCGTTAGCGTGTCCAACACAAAGCAGGATTGTATTTTTTTCATATTCGCACTAAGATTGCACCGAAGGGAATACTGTATAAAGTTATTTATTTAACCAATTAAGTAAAACATGAACTGTTTCAAACATAGAACCATACTGTTTTACTCATAAAATATATTTCCAACCGAAGCAGTGTGACTCCCCGCTGCTGGGCACACGGCGACTTTGACACGAGAAGAAGTTTATTCGTCAACGTAGGACTTGATACGGAAAGTTACACGCCCGCATTAAAAAAAATACTTTCCACTCTGAAGCGGCGCCACACGCGGCGATTAAAGACATTTTCCCTTTTGTCTTTCAATTAGTCTCATAAAACGCGCATTAAATTCCGTTTGAAAAACGTAAGGGTTTTATTCATATAAGAATAACGCAAAGGTGCAAAAATATGCTTCCCGAAAACACGTCTCTGAGGATTTTTATGTTTTTTTCTCTAGCTCGGTTAACGAGCGTGAATTTTTGCGCGTATTATCCTTTTAGCACTTTGTGTTATTAACGTTCGCTTAAATTGCACCATTGCGAATGTTTTAATTCCCTGTTACATTGTTCTATGCTATAAATTATAATTTTATGCTATTACGGAAGGAATAAAACTGAAAAAGTTGAGAATTTAAAGTGCCACGGAATGTTTTAAAGGCAACCGAGTAGATTTCACTTCAGAATTATTAGCAATTGAACGAATGAACGAATGAACGAATGATCAGTACATCGTGAGTCAAGACGTTTGACACTCGCTTCGATTAAATCGGAATTTGAGGATGAGTGTTGTGAGAGACGCTGACCAAGTTGGTCGCGGCCCGAGCAACTTGTCTGTGCTCGGAGCGAAGTTGGCGCCGCTCTCGACGTCGACGAACTTTGTCAGACATGCACCAAGTTATCCGGAATCAAATTAACCGATGGTCTGAATCAAAAGCCAATAACGACTTCGCTTCATGTTACCACCAATCTCATTAACCATCAGCATTGATTCATGAACATTTTTACGGAGAGAGTTACTTTGAGCTTTGATCCATTGCACTTCGTGTCTTTACTTACAACGTGAAATTTGTTATTAGTGATTGTGGAGGCTACTGAGAGACTTGTCTCACGTTTAAAGAAACATTCAAAAATCCTAACACTATATTTTTCAGCAGTCGTCATTTTCGTCGTCGCTTTCATACAGCTGTAATGCGATTGTTAAATCTCTACTTCCTCTTCACTTAAATTTTGCTTTTGGCCTCAAAATTGTTTACAGTTTAATAAAACTGATAGATAATAAACAGAAAATATTTGCTTCGATTTCTTTATTCTAACATGTTGTTAACAAATAAATTCAAATATTCTTTAAAGCTATTCATAATTGAACGATAAATTATTCGTATTGTTTGCGCTGCATACAAGCGTCCGTATTAAATGTAATGTGTTTGCACCCCGCTCGGAACAATAGCTTGTCACGCAGACACGCTCCTCGGAGCAGGACTTATTGAACAAATATCTATTATGTGCATTGAATATCATTTTTATTAACAAAAAGGAAATTCGTAGAATAGCAATAAAAGTAACATTGATATGAGACACGTGGGCTCCGTGTGTTTGAGACAGACTTGTATTATAACAAGTTTTCAAGTGAATGTTGTATCAGCGCGACCGTGCACAGCCACGCATCGAGCGCGACCGTGCACAGCCACGCTTCGAGCGCGACCGTGCACAGCCACGCATCGAGCGCGACCGTGCACAGCCACGCATCGAGCGCGACAGTTATTAAGTATTTGAACACCGTACGTTCGTAGCAAGACTACGCAGGCCGTGCGTAGAGGCGTAGCACTACAATGTAACAGTCACGTTTATAACTACACTGTAACTACTAGGGTCGGCTACGAGATACATAAATAGAAGTTCATTCGCATATACTGAGGTAATTTTATACAAAAACAACAAGTCCTCCAAGCGATCTCAGACGCCAGGCCAGTGCGCAGCATGGACTAATCCCGCTGTAAGCTGTGGAACCTTTTGTTAAAGCTCTGTTCATTGATCTGGCGCGGCATTGTGAAAGTTCGCTATCATAGTTTCAGGACTACCTCCGTCAGAGCAATATTACCTCGTTATATTAACTGTTATTACTATTTCCACTCTAATGTCTAATATAACGACCCCGCCGCGTTACTTACCTTACGACTGTTTCAACTTTGAAAGCACTTAGATTTTAATTGCTTTCTTAACCTTCATTACTGATTTATTGGTTAAAGTGATGGCTACGGATTATCATTTGGTAAGGTTTTGATTCGCCCGACTCGCTTACTAAATTTCGTATAAATTGATGTGTAATTTTCTCTACAAGCACCGTCTAGTCTTCGCCATAAACAATTAGGTTGTCAGTATTTTCTCAAAGATATGTCTAAGAAATTATTGATTGAAATATGTTTTCATAATTACAAACGACATTTGATTGTTAATTGTGCAAAATCTGTACCACTGTTTCTCCACCTGTGACACGGAGCTAGTTCCACGCGTAGTGATGTGCTGCGTATAATCTTATTACGCTAATTCGAACCAATTATAACTTAATTGCATAAATCCGATTATCTGGAACAAACGCTCTTGTATATAATCATAGGTAATTGCATTGTAACAATGAAACTCACACTAATTAATGCGAATACTGAACGAAATACAGTTATGTTTCATTTTGAGGTTAACAGTAATTCAAGCATACATTTTCCCTACAATTTAATCTGTGAGAAAAAAACAAGAAAATAATCATTTTTTATTTGATGTCTCTGCCTGTCTCTGTTCGTGACTGTAGGGTGCACTTGTTGCCATAGCTCACACTTTTTATATTCGGACAACTAATACATATGTAAAGGAATACATTGAGCAATGATTTATTCATTGAATTTCGCATAAAAGTGTTTCGCAACACGGCAACATTTACATTTATACGAAACATTTAAATATTAAGTGAAGCGAGGCTCATTTGTTCCTGCAACATGCTATTACACTTTTTCAAACTTCTCTATTAAAATACAGTAAGAAAACAGCAGCGTCGGGCGCGGCGCACGACGGGCAATGCAAATATTTAGAAAAAAGGAAAGCGTTTCGTTCACTAAAGTCATTAAACAGACTTAATAATATGAATGAAGAAGGAGAAAAATGTAAGTTTTGTTCGAAGAAACGTAATAGCCATTGATACTAAACGCACGACAAAACTGAAAGGATTCTAAAACCGTATTATGAAGAACAAACGACGTCTAATTCTTCATATCGAACCTCGCAACGAATCTCATATAATTTATTCATAATCCTCCAGCTAACAATATCGATGGGAATCTTCAAAGAAAGCCTCCCCGCCCCTCGCTCCTCGAACCCGCATAGGATTCAATTAAGGCGTTATATTTAATCCACGGCTCAAGCCGCCATCGGCAGTTTGTTGTCGCAAGCGTGTTGTGTTTGCCGACACGTCGTTACAGCGCGTCACATCGTTACCAATCAGTTTACGTCTCACAAACATAATTATTTGTGTAGGGGGCGCGGGCGACCGACGTTTCTAGCTACGGATGGTGCTACATGTTATGATTTTAACTTCATTAAGTGAAAACACTCATTAATAATGAGAGTTACCTGGATCTGGAAATTACAAATGATTCAGATTTCATTTATAAAAATTCATCGTTCAGTCTTATGTTTTCGAAGCTTCATGTTATTTCATAAATCTACCCGAAGGCATGAGGATAATTTCACATCCTCGCTTGACCGACTTTGACTGATTGGTTATAACAAAACATTAATCAATTTAACATTTTGAAATACCATTGATAGCATTGCAGCGAGTGAAAGGAATAGTCGTTGAACGCGTATTCACGCCGCCCGCCGCCCGCCACTTAAATATTTCCTCACTTATAGATAAACATTGTCCAGTACCATACCATACCAACCGTCCTGGATTTAAATATCC